>NQII01000887.1:608954-636771 GCA_002778355.1 Clitarchus hookeri | reverse complement strand
CACAACACAACTTAAACCTCGAAATATTTCATTTAATTCCTGCCAACTTATCTGGGAATCTGCACGTCAACGTCTACTGTAAAACTTATGTAGTTAACAGGCAGACTTTTTTTCAGGTAGTGTTCCTACATTTGCTCAAGAAACAGTTAAATGCGTAGGAAAGTTCCCAACTTTGTATAGTATCGACGCTAACATTCCTAAACCTACAGCTTGATGTGTGGTATTATTTCCATACGGTGTATAGGTTAAAAACTTCCATTACAACTTACAAAGTAGCCCAGAAATTTTTTTTACTCTGTAGTAAAAAATTAACCATAAATCTCCGTAAAATTGCTTTTTTTAACGTGTTTTTTGTTTGTTCCACAATACGTTACGCGAATTCACCAAACCTCTCCATAAATTTGCAACTGGGTTTTTGTGTATTTCCAGTTTTGGAAAAGAAGTTTAAAAAAATTAGCGTCATGTGTGTGTTTTCAGGCGTAAAAAAATAATAAAAATGTGCTTTATTTTGTTTTGGTGAACTAGACCTATTTTAAACACGAGTCAAAACGTTCACAGTTAGCGGTTCTTACCACTCCGCTACCACGTTCCAATTCAAGGAGATTGTGTTAGCATATTATTGAAAGGAAAGTGAAATATTAAACTTTTTCGGTTTCCAGTTATGTTGAAGTGTTTGCAGTGTAGCTAACTCTTTAGTGTTTGAAAGAATGTGTTTTATGTGGCGTGAATGTAAGTGCGGAAATAACAATAATTTTCTAGTTACAGTGGCGGTGAATGCTTCGGGTGGACTCGGCATTGTTCGTTCCCGAAACCCGAAGNGCATTGTTCGTTCCCGAAACCCGAAACAGTTTTAAATATGTAGAGGTTTCGTATTTTTCATGTACGGAGCTCACTCTAGTTTTACGTCATTGCGGAGCACGTTTCCATTTATCGACTGCATATTTGTAAAAAAAATTACTTTGTATATACGGAGAATTTTAACACTACACTCCGGAAATTTTGATGGAGGCTCAATAAAATACTTTCTTAAAAATGAACTTTTGTGACACATAAGAACTTTGTAGATTTACCGCAATACTGTTTTATACTAATTAAGAAATTAGGATAACTTTTGTATTCAGAAACAAACATTTACAAAGTCACGAATACACGATTTTGCTATCACAACGAACCATTTTTTTAAGGGTCTGTTTCAACTAAATAGACTGTAGAAACCACGCTCTTTTTTTTTTCAGTGAGAATTTACGTCGTGAACTCCTTCGCTTCCGACTCGTACTATTCACTATTCAGTTACGTACTCCCATTCAGTAGAGCACGTCACGTTTACACTGAATGTTCCTATCCAAACAGAACTCGTGATGTTTCCTCTGATACCACATAAATGAACGTTAGAAGTTTCGAAAACGTGCGCTATTTCGTATCTCCAGTCAGCCATGAAAAACACACGCACTGCAAGGAAAGCTTTGTTTGGCTTACCAAAAGCTTTTTTTTATATAACGGCCACCTACTCGGTTGTTTTAATGTGAGGAAATATTTTTTAGAGGCCATTTTTCATGAAATTAAGTTCTGTCAACTCGAAAGTAATATCTGTTTAAATGTATAAAACTTTCTTTTGTACTTCTTGAAATTGTGTCTTGCAGACAGTCAACNAAATTGTGTCTTGCGGACAGTCAAAAAAATATTTGGTAACAGTCAACCATTATTTATAAACAGAATGTTCGGAAAGTCAATGCCCAAACTCCAGATATAGTTTCATTGGACCAATGGTAACAGAAAGGCCCCATACACTTATATACGGAAACGTATTTTTATATCAAGTAACTCTGTTCAAAGTTGCTGTGTACAACACCTACACAACAAGGGGTTGCGATCATGCGTGTAGGACAGGTTGCATGGGAAGTAGGCGCGCGACGCTGCGTATGAAATAATCTAGTGTTTTGCGCCTACGACCTATGCAACTTGTCCTACAAGCATGATTGCACAGCCTTAATCTCCAGGCGTTGAACGCCGCAACTTTGAACACAATATAAAATTATTTAAAAATACCTTTCCAGACATACGTGTATAAGGCTTTTGTGCTACTATTAGTCCAAAGAATTTATGTCTGGAGTTTGGGCATTAAGTTTCCGAACATCCAATATATATTTATAACTGAATACAACTGATTCGACGTAACCAACCACCCCAACTCGATTCTATGTGCACAACTCTCGCATGTTGTCTTTCAAAACCCTCAGGTTTTTTTCTAACTCTGATTTACTAGTGATCTGTTAAAATGGCATTTTCTTTGTCAAACATAAATATGATTTTTTTTGGGCCTGTGTCCTAAAAGTCCCCCAAATATGCCGAACTATTAATACCTAGTCCTAACTATGTCGTTTCTAAGTATATATAAGCAGCGTGTGAATTCCAAGTGAGATGAACCTTATCTGCTACTAGGGACACCCGAATTTTGTGAAAAGATTTCATGAGCAGTTGTATTTCATAACACTTTANTGAACCTTATCTGCTACTAGGGACACCCGAATTTTGTGAAAAGATTTCATGAGCAGTTGTATTTCATAACACTTTAGCTCAGCTCCACTCTCGTTATTGGATGATTTCCGTGTTACGCGTTTTAGGTGTCGGCCAGCGAATCATAGACCTACACTACAGGAGATGCCCAATTATGATTGGCCAGTCAAGTAAGAAGACGTCTTCTCACAAAGACAGGCCGCCGATAAGAATAAGAAAACTGCTGATATGCCCGTAAGGTATCGAAGTCTAGCATGTGCGAAAATCTTTTAGCGAAATTCGGGTGCCTCTACCTACTACCCGCGGCTGTGTGTACTCGCGTACTTGCAGGCGCCAAGTTTGTTGTTACAGTAACATTAAGTTTTCTTCGGTTAGGAATTTTAAATTTTAATTAGTTCAGCTGTAATACTATGATCTGTTTCACAATGATATGTGACAGTTCACATCGTGCATANTTGGTTAGGAATTTAAAATTTTAATTAGTTCAGCTGTAATACTATGATCTGTTTCACAATGATATGTGAGAGTTCACATCGTGCATAAGGTTAGAAACCATTAATTGATTGCACACACTCCTCGAAAACGGAGGGGTTTATGGTGACAACACAAGGAAAAATGTTTCAATAATTTTCACGTGCTGATTAATAATCCGTCATTAGGAAACCAATTAAGCTTCGGCATAACGTAAAAGTATGCAACATAGGGTTGCTACCACTACCTTATATATGATAACATTTGATGGCAGCGACGGGGTTTGTACTGGTTGCAAATATTCGTTCAACTTCACGCTATCGTGATGGTCCATTTGAAATATTTCCCGCAACGTTTACAATGAACTCGCGTTTATTTCCACCTTACGTTTGTTCTTACTCCTCCTGTATGTTTGGTGACGGTAACGATGGCGTTACAGTTTGTAGCTGCTACTGATATTCCGACAACCGTTATTTTTTCTTCGCGCTGGGGAAGCGCGGACATCTTCTCTGTGCAAACGAGAGTTGCACAACTCCCAATAACGAAGCCCGTTCCCTCACGACCGAAGCGACTTGCCGCCCTGGAATTCTAATTACCCTAATTGAGTAGAATTATTCGGCGTTCCATCTCGAGCGAGGCGGGCGACGACGATACCCAGGGGCGCGCTCCCCCCTCCACCCCCAAGCAAGCTACACTTTCACAAGCCGTCCACGAGAGCTGTACGAACTGCCGCGGTCGGCATCAGCAGTCAGAACTGCCTTGCAAACTAGACACGGCATTTGTTTGATTTCTTCGGACAATTTTATGTCAAAATGTAAACTAACGGCCGTCCACGGAAAAGTGAGCACTTTCGGAAGCCCTGGTTAGTTAGGATTTACTGTTCTCCCCATTTTGTGTTCTTCCACCACATGTAAAACTAGAATTCCCACGGATAACTTCACTTTATTCATACGTTAGTCAAGTGTAACTGTGAAATCGTTTGGAATGTAGATAATAATAAACAATATTCTTACAGTTATGAGAATTAAACAAACAGTAACTTAATTAAATTAACATATACTAGGAATTTCGAAAAAAAATATCTGTTCATCGAAATAACGATATCATGTCTAGAATATATCGATTTAAATCGTCAATCATTTAAAATATGTTTTATCGAAATCAATGTGTTTTCCAAGTGTCGGAATCAAATATTTGTTTAATGCTCTTTTAACAAACTCTGTTTTAAATACATAAATAGGAATTTAAAAATTGCTATGTTTATTTTGGCAACATGCACCAAAAACAGGTGCCACATTTTTCTGCAATACCTTGTGTCCTCAGTATGTAATATTCAAAGCAATTTTTCATTTTTCGATTTCTTTAATACATAAAATATCGTATTCCGATGTACTAAAGATCGATATTTTACTTTCGATATATCATTTTGGAAAACAATACTTTCATAAATAATTATCATAAACAATACCGATATTTTTTTTCGATATAATCACCCCTAATATAAAAGTCACTTCTAATACGACATAAGTACAGCAATCTAATTTTCGTGCTTCATTGCCAACTTTACAGACATCATGCCAGTTAGTGTGCCAGTTAGAAATACACACATTAATAAACAATGATTATTTTCAAACACTGATTTTAAAAGTGTTCACTTTACCGTGAACAGTCTACATATATCGTGATGTATCTCAATGAGGAATATAGACTGTTTAGTATGTATTGTTATCGCTACCATGTTATTTCCACGTAACCATTTCCATACAGGTGATTCATAACTGCCAGGTCAGTCGCAAAAGCGGTCAGGGAAGAGGAAGCCTGTGCTCACTTTGAATATGCAGAAAGAAGAGAAATGCTGGGTAAAGTATTGACGAAAGAAGATAATAGCAGAGCCTCGTATCCGAGCGAGCAGCAGCAACTTCCCCATGGTTTTAAAGACCTCACCCCTCTCTCTATATAGGAACACAAGATAAGCTAGCTACTCATATACAACACTACACTGTAAAAATAATTGTGTTATTTTACACAAAATGAAGATGGCAGCAGAGTTTCCACAAAAAGTAGCGTAATTTTACACCAACCACGTTAATGTGTTTTTGCTTTTGTGTCAAAGTAAAAATGCCATTAAAAATGTAAAAAAATAGAGCCACTGTACTTGTATTAATACAACTTGTTGTGTCAAATAACACCTACCAAAAAAGAGAGAATAGATTTTAAATGTTTGTGTAACTTTACACTGTGACAGATGTAACTTTTAAGCTTTAAAAAAAAACACACAAATTACGCGATATGCGCTCTTTTTACACTTACGAACTAGACACTGCGGCCTCTGTCCATCCACTCACAAGAGTTTCACAACCTGAAAAAACTTCCGGTCCAACATGATTCAAACCCCTGACCCTTAGAATAGTCACCAGGCATCGTAACCACTATACGTGGTATAAGTTTCGATCGGTATGTGGTATAAGAGCCAAGCAATAGATGCAAGACTTGGTTGTGCTNCTTCCGGTCCTGACATGATTCAAACCCCTGACCCTTAGAATAGTCACCAGGCATCGTAACCACTATACGTGGTATAAGTTTCGATCGGTATGTGGTATAAGAGCCAAGCAATAGATGCAAGACTTGGTTGTGCTTGACACACATAGTTATTGTAATAGTGCACTATGGAATATGTATTATTAAAATGATAAGTGTGTTAATACAATGGCAGTGCAGTAATAAAATGCAAAATGTATAGGTTTATTAATATTCGTGTTAATGTATTTTACACATACTTTTAAATGTGTAATATAACACAAATTTTCAAGTCAGTAAATCTATACAACCGTGTGTTTTAAACAAAAATCCATTGGCCTTTTTGTAGTAGTAAAATTATTTGTGTATAATTACACTTACTGTAGTTGTTTTCAAAAATTACAGATACAAAAATGTAAAACTACCAAACCTTAGTAGTATAAATTTAGCTATTTTGTTTACAGTGTACAACATGCTAGACATAGTGAGACTACATTACGTCAGTCAGCTTCCTGTCTGGCACGTAAATCATTTCACATAGAAGCAAAATCTACATGCATAAATACGAATCCGGTGCCCAAGAAGAAACAGACGCACAGCGTCCCGCCGTCGGATGCAGTGATTTGAGGTATATGTTTCGGGGACGCGGTGTAGTTCTATACCAATACACGAGTCAAGGTTCGCGCACACCGGAGCTGTATCGGCAGCGATCAAGACAGTGCGCACTATGGCCGGCGCGATACCTGTGGTGGAAGAGATCTAGGTAGCAAATTACGCAGCAGTTCATAGCACAAAAATGAACTGACCACCACTTGAAGAGGAATAATTAACAGAATATGAAGATTCTAGTGGCGATCTACCGATTTCATCTCACACTCCAGCTTTCATACAGGACATGGTGTACTTTCACTAATTCATTTTTTTTCCGCTCCACTCGTTACTGTGTCACGCAACTACACTAAACTACTCAAAACAGTTGACCTGCGACGTTCAGTCCGCTTTATGGAGTGAACACTGCCGCGGGGGTATGTTCACTGCCCGTCTACACACTTCTGTTTTATTACGTTTGTCGCTTTCTACCTCCTCTCTCACCGCTCCATTGTATGGGAGTTTAGACCCAAAGTCTTGTGACAGTTCGGCCACCCGTCACGGCCTGTACGTTGTCAGTTTGTTTCGTAAAAAAATTTCGTTGGTTTTTTTTTTTAATTTTTACTAACACGATAAAAAAAGTTTTAAAATGCATGCATTATTTTTTATATAATTTATCAACTCTATTTTGATCATTGCAGAGAAAATACTGTCATAACAGTTAATGCGCCATACCGGGTATTAAATTCTATTGCTTGTCGCAGTAAAACAACTACACTTTCGCATTACTCTCCCTCTCCCTTGTTTTATGCTTTAGTGTTATCACATATTTGTATAGTTTCCGTTACTGATGCATTAAGGTTCTGACATTTCGAATAGCAGATAGGTACGATAAGTTCAAAGTTTCTTGTATTTGCGGCACAAGTTAATTCATTGTCCGCTCTCTCCGTATTCAGTGTTACTGTGTAGTATTCTGGAACTTGCAGAATCTGCGGGGTCAATTCAAACAGGAAATTTGCAGACAAGGTATATGCGAGTAAATAGCCACTGCTCCGCATATGTAACAGTGAGTTACAGAACACCAGAATACACAAATAAACAATAGTGAAACTTTCGTGTGTGCAACAAATTCTCGCCCCTCACCCCAGCGGGATGTCTGTTAATCATTAAACAAACAGTAACTGGAGTATAACTTGCTAGAATGTGGCTCAGCCATTAGAAACTTCCCACGGTATTGGCTGAGTAGCCATCAAGCACTGAAGCTGCGTTCCAAGTGCAAGACGCAGCTAAACAGCGTCTAGAGGCACCGCCGCAACATCTTACTTCTTTTCCCTTGCCTGTTGTATAACCGGGCAATTGGTGCCCAATNCACGGTATTGGCTGAGTAGCCATCAAGCACTGAAGCTGCGTTCCAAGTGCAAGACGCAGCTAAACAGCGTCTAGAGGCACCGCCGCAACATCTTACTTCTTTTCCCTTGCCTGTTGTATAACCGGGCAATTGGTGCCCAATTCTAANATGTCTGTTAATCATTAAACAAACAGTAACTGGAGTATAACTTGCTAGAATGTGGCTCAGCCATTAGAAACTTCCCGGTATTGGCTGTGTTGCCATCAAGCACTGAAGCTGCGTTCCAAGTGCACGACGCAGCCAAACCGCGTTTAGAGGCACCGCCGCAACATCTTACTTCTTTTCCCTTGCCTGTTGTATAACCGGGCAATTGGTGCCCAATTCTAANTTAGAGGCACCGCCGCAACATCTTACTTCTTTTCCCTTGCCTGTTGTATAACCGGGCAATTGGTGCCCAATTCTAACGCGAAATGCATTGTCATCCTTCTGCGTTCGCTGGCATCTGGGGAACTGTTGCAAGGAATCATGGTTCTAGCTTACAGATTAAACCCTCTTACAGCTCAAGCCCGGATCTAAAATCCACTGTGGATTCGGATGAGTAGTGCGACATTAACAAGTAAGCACCAAGACAAAATTTCACATGTGATCGAAAGAAAACTGCACAAATGCTGTTTTATTGGCTGATACAGCCACTACGAAACTACCCCGACATAGTTCTAAGCTAACATCTGCTTATCCAGCAATCTGAAGAAATTAAAAAATCTCTGTTCGCTCGCAGATTAGGCACGCAAAAACGAAAGAGCATAAAAACGCTCAATGTCAGCTTAAATATATCCTGCATAAGAACATTTCTTATCGGATTTGTACTGTACTGTAGGATACAGTCTTTCTAATAACTCGTTAATACATAAGAATACAAAGTTACAAAAAATACATATTTATCGCATATCATTGCCAGAAGCTTATGACAGAACTACAGCGAGATAAAAGTTTCGAAAGCATGATCTACAAAAGAAAGTAATCGGCTTTATTGTGACTGGTTCCTTGCCGTGCAAAGCAGTGACAGTTTTCTTTACTTTGCATAATACCCAATTTAAGANGGCTTTATTGTGACTGGTTCCTTGCCGTGCAAAGCAGTGACAGTTTTCTTTACTTTGCATAATACCCAATTTAAGAGAATTATTGTACTATCTGGGTTTATGTTGAAGTGTTATCGTGAGTTGCGGATGGAGAACGGATGGAGAACGGTATACACGTTGCAGTTCCGCTTATGTATACTTGGCTGTTTTNTCGTGAGTTGCGGATGGAGAACGGATGGAGAACGGTATACACGTTGCAGTTCCGCTTATGTATACTTGGCTGTTTTTTTAGCTTTGTCCCCGAGTACAGTCCCCAGTAAGCTCTGCCGCAACATGCAACCACTACGCCATTTATTATCCGTTTACAGAGGGGTTCGAACAAGCCCCCGTACACCCTCCACGTACCTAGAGCCGGGTATCTTGGGGTTGGGGGGAGGGTACAGTGTTTTGGGGAGGGAGGCTGGGGTGTTAGGAAGCTAGCTACCCCTTCCAGAAGTCAGCTGAGGGTAGAGGGTGGTCGCGCTGATTCAGAGGCTGCCATCCATCATTTTTAGCGATCCAGATAAACAGGACCGCTGGTTGAAGGTGGCCGCCGGCAACATGAATCATCATTAGGGGACAGCCAGTGGTTTCCCCCTTCCTTCCGCTACCAATGCCAAAGGCGTCTGGCAAACAACGCGTCACGTATTCATAAACACGCCGCACCGAAATACTTCACCACACCGNCCAATGCCAAAGGCGTCTGGCAAACAACGCGTCACGTATTCATAAACACGCCGCACCGAAATACTTCACCACACCGGGCCTAGTTTTATATTCATGTATACAAATAATGTTTCCCAGCACCCGTCGTGCGGTGCAAGGCAGTTTTCTCACGACGACGTTAAGCAGTGGTGGCTGTTGAAATTTTCAACGAGCGCTCGTGTTTTTCTGAGAACTGTCAACGAAGTTTCCTACTGAAATCCGGAATGACATACAGCGTCTAGCAGCACCGTAAACAGCATGCCCCGGGACATTACAAGACCTCAACATAAATTTCAGTTAGGATTCCTCGCAATCCAGATCTGCAACAAATTAATTTACCGGTACATGAGAAAGAAACCTTTACATATGTCATAATATAGANCAGATCTGCAACAAATTAATTTACCGGTACATGAGAAAGAAACCTTTACATATGTCATAATATAGACACCATTTTTTTTTTTTTTATTCCTCCTAAAGGAACTGTACTAGCAAGCTATAAATGTGGCGATTTTGACACTGAGATACAAATTCTACGGTATTTCAAACTACACTACTATTATACTACAGAGAAAAAGTCTATGGTATATCTTGCATGGAAGGCTTCGTGTACAAGTCTATGGTATACCTTGCTTGGAAGGCTTCGTGTACAAGTCTATGGTATGCCTTGCCTGGAAGGCTTCGTGTACTCAAAATAACTAAATGGATGGCCAGTCTACAACAGGATGAGTTCCATACTATTTTTATACTTAACACCAGTGTCATTTGTTGTCTTATGGCATATAATGTGCCGTATTTATTAGCATTAGTAACTTCCAAACACAATCCAAAAAGTATATGAAAATAACATTAGTAAATCTTTGTAACGATGGCCGTTGCCAAAACTTTGTTTTCGAAAGATCGATACAAGTAGCGTTTATTAACATTGTTCTGTTTTCAAATTAAATTTCAAGCAAATCTGTTTTCGAAATTTGAAGTTAAGCAGCAAGTTACAATTCGCTAAAACTGCTGAACAGTTGTGGCGATTCACACTCTTCAGCTCAATCAGTGATTTCGATCAATGCAGCGCTGCTCACCAAAGATTCACTGAGTTAGATGCCACGGAGTGTGCTATGAGTGGAATGCATAAAGGGCCAGTGTTCGGTCCAGCGGGATGCACTGGAAATGAAGAGTAATTCTCAGCTTAATTATATGGCATTTACGCACTTTTAAAATATCCTCAGAATTATGGAAAAGCACTGCTAAAAAAAATTACCCAGTCTTCGTAAAACCAAGGACACTTAGTTTTCTTCAATAACGTACTTTCCGCAAATTTTACTGAAAACACTATAAATTTACGGAACTCATCCGTAAATTACTTAATTCTGAATTTCCCGTTTCTTAAGAAAGATTACAGAAATAGGGGGGTACTGTTTAATTTTCGCTAGGAGAGNGGGGGGGGGGGGCGTAAGTGTTTAATTTTCGCTAGAAGAGAATTTTGTCATGTAGAAAAAATAATTTTTAAGAATTTAAAAAGAATTACTGGAGCAGGATTTGAACACGAATCAGAAATACATTTGTGAGTTTATGATTCTTAGCAATTTTATTTATTTGTTTTATTTATGTATTTTTTTAAATAAAATTTTACTCGGAGTTAATTTGTTCTAACAATGTGATACGCTTTTTGTGACTGGTTAGTTTTGGACGACATAAATGAAGAGCACAAGAACCCCTTGACTTGCTTAGGACTCGAACCCAGAACCCCTCGCACCGTAAGTCTGCGTGCCACACGCCTACCACGCTCTAACAAGAAAATTGACGTTATAAACTTATTTTCTAACCATTAACGCGAATTATACTCGTTTTTTTGTCATATTTGACCAACGTTACTTATTGTTGCAGGTGGCTTCTGTTAGTTGTTGGTGTTTGAAGAAACAGCTGTAGGTTGAGAAACATTTTAAAACATTTTAACTGCCGCAGGGACAGTTGTTTCTAGTTCTAGCGGCGAAGAATTAATCGTGTAGTCTTGACATTGTTCGTTCCCGAAACCCGAATCTATAAGCAATAAACACGGACCAGATCCGTACATTGTATGCATTGGGCTAGTTTCCGCTTTTCGTCATTACGTAGCGCGTTTCCGTATATTAACTGTACATTTTCTTGAACATTTCCGTGACTGTAAGGATATTTTTAACACTATATATTCCTTCTGTTCAATGAACTTACTCATGTTGTTGGTCGTTATTCATAAGTTGGAGTTTATTAAGTTTTGTACTGTGATACTATTGTGATACTCATGCCAATAGCGTTTCTAGCACGTTAAGATACAGGAACTTTAAAAGAGCAATAATATTCTCTTTCCAATATGTGGCAGGGTTAGGTGGGGATAAGGGTTTTTCAATTGTTGTGAACGGCCGATTTGAAACAATGCCCTTCCGTCAGCTTTCAAACAAAGAAAAACGTGCGCGTGNTAAGCAATAAACACGGACCAGATCCGTACATTGTATGCATTGGGCTAGTTTCCGCTTTTCGTCATTACGTAGCGCGTTTCCGTATATTAACTGTACATTTTCTTGAACATTTCCGTGACTGTAAGGATATTTTTAACACTATATATTCCTTCTGTTCAATGAACTTACTCATGTTGTTGATCGTTATTCATAAGTTGGAATTTATTAAATTTTGTACTGTGATCCTATTGTGATACTCATGCCAATAGCGTTTCTAGCACGTTAAGATACAGGAACTTTAAAAGAGCAATAATATTCTCTTTCCAATATGTGGCAGGGTTAGGTGGGGATAAGGGTTTTTCAATTGTTGTGACGAGCCGATTTGAAACAATGCCCTTCCGTCAGCTTTCAAACAAAGAAAAACGTGCGCGTGACTGAAGATGCCGCCAAAAATAATACAACTGCGCAGAGAGAAATGCCTCGCTACCAACATTTGTTGTGAGGCACTGCGCCTACCTGAACAATGTTGTTTTACTCGGCCTCTTCGTATTTAGTTGAGTNACAATGTTGTTTTACCCGGCCTCTTCGTATTTAGTTGAGCGAAATACACTTATTTTACGGTTCACGACATAAAATAACTTCATTGGTACTTTCAGTTTGCTGTAAATATGTAACTGTTTTCTTTAATTTTTATTTTGTACATTTAACATCGTCGTGTGTTTATTGCCACAACGATGCTAGCGAGAAGAGTGGCAGATAATTATATGTTAAATAAGACACCACCGACATTCGTTTTAAACACTTTCTAGCAGGCGTGATTTTCTTAAATTTATGTGTTTTCTGGAAATTGATTGCATTTGTCTTGGGCCGACATTTTTTACAGTCTCTGCGTCGGTTAAGTTATAACGTACTTATTCGTGAAAAGGCAGGTTTCAATGTAACTGTGCGTTATTATTACAGACAAGGAAATATAAAATAAAAAAATACTAATGGAACGTCGGGATTCACAACGTTTAGCCAAGTGAANAAACTCATGGAACGTCGGGATTCACAACGTTTAGACAAGTGAATTTTGAACGTACGTATTTGTCGACAAGTTTCACTGTATTTTATATACGTCCATTTACGAATACAAGTTATGTAGTTAGCTGTTCACCCAGTCATTAACAAATCACGATAAATCTTGTTTTTAGATCGCAAACATTTAAGAGGCAAAAAATTTTCATAATCCGTGATTTCAGACACCACCGTGGAAGCTGAATTTCATATCTTCTTCGTGGCTATTCAGTAAGAAATGTATACCTCGAAAATAGGAATGAATATACTCATTGCTGAAACCATTTCAAGGAATTGCTGTCACATGTAGAATCTGCCCACAATGTTGTGACTACAAGGAGGATAATGTGATGTACTTCACAGATTTCTGCAAACCAAATATTACAGGTACAAAGACATTAACGTTACAAATACATATCCTAAATTTGGTGTTAAAAAAACCCAATTGTTAAAAATTTGTATTTTTTAGAATAATATATTTTTGAGCTACAAAACATTATCCAATGAACTAATTGCCCTGTTTCAGTGAAACTCCCGTGCAGAGGATGTGATGCCGAGACAAACTGTATTCAACTATTCAGCCAAACAAATTATTTACTTAAAATTATTTAAACTTTTGATTCTGTTCGCGGGAAAAGTTATTCTTGTCCAAAACCTTTATTTTATAAAAAATTTTTTTTCGTGCTGTTGCATTGGCATTTTCAGATCCCCATTTGGTAAATGTTTTGCATACGCAACTTCCAGAAAAGAAGGTAGTGACCATTATATTTAATATCTTGGAAACAGAAAATCATACAAATTCATTTCTAAGAAAATTTAACCCCGTGTCGTCATTGCTACTTTCGTGAAGGCTGTTTTACTCTAGACTGATCCCATATGATAAGCGAGCAAATTTTTTTATGCGTTACGTCCTCAGAGATGCCCAAGAGAGACTACGGTCAAATTATTAACAAAACAACAAAAGCACACCAGTGTGTGGCATGAGAACACCATCATTTTTACGTTAGCATAACATCTTTCAAAGTGCTATCTCTGCATTTATCATTGTATTATAATCAGTTTCGCTTATCAAAATGACACAAAATCATATTTAAAAATTATTTATTATACTTTCTACCCAAAAACAGGGTAGCGACAAGTCACAAATAAGCTTCAAAATGGTGTTAAAATGTTCGCTTATGAGTTTGGTGAGGAATTTGTTTTGAAACAACTTTGACTTCGTTTCCGCAGTCAGATAATTACGCGATTAGTGTTCGGTGATCTTATCATCAAACGTTCATTTAACACAACTGCTGAAAGTTCATTACACACTATTACCCACGCGAAGAAACCCATGACGTTGGATAAATATTCCTGGCTATTTACAGTGCCGGAAACGACTACCCATCCTAGTGATATGCTCATGATTATGAACATGGCCAATAAACAGAGGAAACTGGGGATTCGACAACATGGTTAACTGATGTGTTTTTTATATTACGTAAGGTAATAATTAACTCGCAATGTACTCCTTAGTCAATCATTATCCTACCACTACATAGCTCCCGATATGGTACCATGAGCCAGTGGGTCGTAAATATTTCACTTAGATATTCTCATGTGGTATGTTGTGACGTTGGCCTCGGTGGACAAAGAGGACAAACGCTCATTCAAATAACAGTCAGGCCAACCTAACGCCAGAAATACGTACGTGCCTCGCATTACTTGTATTGTCTCACAAACAGTCACGTACTGCTAATTTGCAAGGCCCACTGAAAAATAAAACATTCAAAATGACAATAATAATGTGGTAGACACTGTCCCGGTGTTTGAGAGTTTTCTCTTGACGTACCCGTTTTTTACCACTTTCATTCAGTCATCTCTTTTCCATATCTATTACATCTAATTAGTACATCAAGGAGAATCGGGTTGGATTCCTGATTTTTGCGCGTGGGAATCGTGTCTGATAATGCCACTGGTAGGCGGGTTTTCTCGGAGATTTCCCGTTTTCCCAACCCTTGCGTTCCGGCGCTGTTCCACACTCACCTCACTTCCCCCTCATCGGCTCTCTCGTTGTTAAGAGCCACCAAAATTTCTCCACTCCCTCCATCTCATTCGTTCTTTAAGACGAATGGGAAAGACAAATGTAGTCCACAGGTAGGACAAACCGAAATTCATTTGCGTCACCTTTTTCTCGTTTTCCATCTGGCGGGTACAGCAACGGGAAAATATATGTTTGTTATTTTAGCACATTCAGGCCACGTGTCCACGGCGTTTATGGTTTTCTCTGTCCGCATCGCAAATAATCAGTGTCCAAAGCAATCAGTTTTTTCCACGTCGATAAGCTGACTGATGACAGTCTGATTGGTTAATGACATCAACTTAGTACATGGGACGTAGTTCATTGGCTGCAGGAAGCAAGTTGGTACCATGTAAAGAAATGTATTATGACAGCCAAAATATTACTTGGTAACAGTGGTTGAATCCACAAATCATTGAGTAGAAATTACTGATGAGGAGGGGGGGGGGAAGAGTGATAAAAGCGCTTATTGAATTGGTGGCAACAAGATGAACATCAGACACAAATACGATTGTNCGTCGATAAGCTGACTGATGACAGTCTGATTGGTTAATGACATCAACTTAGTACATGGGACGTAGTTCATTGGCTGTAGGAAGCAAGTTGGTACCATGTAAAGAAATGTATTATGACAGCCAAAATATTACTTGGTAACAGTGGTTGAATCCACAAATCATTGAGTAGAAATTACTGATGAGGAGGGGGGGGGAAGAGTGATAAAAGCGCTTATTGAATTGGTGGCAACAAGATGAACATCAGACACAAATACGATTGTGNGGGGGGGGGAAGAGTGATAAAAGCGCTTATTGAATTGGTGGCAACAAGATGAACATCAGACACAAATACGATTGTGCTGCTTCTGGCATTGGTCCGCGGTTGATCTGACACGTTTCGGAGTATTCTGAGTCAGTAACAAAACTCCTCAACAAGAGCAGCACTCAATTACATGCAAACCAACGAAGTGAAATTGTGCCTCTCCTCTGAATCAGAAGTCAATTGGCAGTCGAAACGGGTCAGCGTAGACAGAGCAGGTTACTTCACACTTTTCAGAAGCCCTGCTAAAGTTCTACATCCAGGATATTCCTCCGCCTCGTGCAAACTAAGCTTAACTAAATCTATAAAATTGCACCAAGGGACAATGCACTGAATTCGTGCGCACTCAGCCGTAATAATATTTTGCATGAGAACTATTTCTTGCTAAGTGCTACTAACACACATGTTTTCTCACTGTTTTCATTCATATTTATTATAATTAAAACATTATAAAATATAAATAAAAGATTGGTGGAACTTCAATTTAACGAAAACTAAGATAATTTTTAAGTTAACGGAGATGTAAAATGACTGTGATACATTACGTATTTAGCAAATTACTATACACGTCATACAAGGTGTGATTTTCCAAAGACTTTATTCAAAACGTGTGAATAAACCGCGAATAGACTATAGATATAACTGATCTCACGTATATTTTCCAGTCACTATCGTTGCTCGAGTATGATCTTTAGGTCCAGCTGTGAGGACGCGTGGCTGGTAGATCCAGGGGACTCCGAGTTGATTCCCTGCCAGGTCTGGGAGTTTTTTTAAGCACGGAAAATATTCTTGTGAGGCCCAGGACCGGATGATGTGCCACCCCCTGCTGATTTCATCCCTGCGAGTTGACTTCCATAGCCAAGGTCGCTATGCCTTAAGCTACTTTTACACTGCGCAAAACGTATTTCGCAGGAGGCCTCGCACGAGAAATCTCATGCCAGAATTCCGGGGAAATCCCATTAGAAAAGAGTNCAAAACGTATTTCGCAGGAGGCCTCGCACGAGAAATCTCATGCCAGAATTCCGGGGAAATCCCATTAGAAAAGAGTATACAGATCAAACTCGCAGAAAAATTCCTCCTTGCATGAGAAAGTTGATGGTCTCGCAATAGCCATATTTTATTTGTAAGAAATAAATCTCGTGAACACACGCTGTTATAAAGAAGCGGCTGTTTAATGGAACACGCTCACAAAACACACCAAACATGTATAGAAAAAGTNAACACACGCTGTTATAAAGAAGCGGCTGTTTAATGGAACACGCTCACAAAACACACCAAACATGTATAGAAAAAGTAAAAATTAAACAAGAGACGCTATAAAGTATGGAAGTACATCATATTTGCATTGCCAAAAACCAAACCTATAACTTTTGTCAACTTACAGTATGTACTTAACGTAGTGCTTACGTAATGTAATTACAATTTTGAGCAAAACAACTATTCCAGATACTGATTGAAATTCGGGGACAGCCAGAGGTAAAATATCTAGAACATTATTTACGTCCATCCATAAGAAATGAAAATAAAATATTCCTCTTGTATTTTTGGAGGCATTCTGAGGTTATACACGGCTCGTTTTGTCAGTGAAAATTATCTCACTCTGCTATAAAAAAAGTTTTTATTCTCTACTATCAAAATTAGTAAAAATTTTTATTTTTAATGTGATCGTATCAAATGTGGAATAGATTTTTACGTGAAAAACCTACAGCACAAGTTGAAGAGTGCTTGCCACACTTTGTGGGGTAACGAAATTCCTCCGTGGCGCACCCTTAATAAGTAAAATGCAGAGAGAGATGACGGCGGGCGGACCGCCATGCTAGACGTGCTACAGTTGCGGGAGGGAGCGCACTGTACCGGCCACCTTCANCGAGCAGTTAAGAGAGGCAGTTTGCCAAGCCGCAAACAGTTGTTAAATATTGAGCTGGCCGCTAATTGTCTGGGCGCGGACCTCAGTCCGCTCTCCACCACGCCTCTACACAACGCGGTGGCGTCCGCCCCGGAGGTGCTTTCACCTCTCCGACTTCCAGTCCGGCTCGCACAACGCCACTCGGATCATCCGGCCACGTCCCTCTCTACCTCCCTCCTCCCCTTTTCCATTCCCAACGGATACGCAATGTCCCTGCTCCCCTGCCGGCTCGGTGAAGCTGGTTGTACTCCGGGGTACGGCGCAAGGGTTGCTCAACTCGAGCCCCGGATGAATAAAGGACCAGAACTTCCAGCGTTACAAATATCAAACGGGACTAGACGCCAAACAAGTATTTGCTGTTTCTCTTGTGTGACTGAACCTCGGTCCAGTGGACACGCCCTCCCGGACTCCCAGCCAATGGGGATCTATTATTATATGTCGACTCCATTTAACTGAATTTATATAAATTGAAGGTTTAAGAAGCCAGCAGCCAGATGAAGTGTAATTAGCGTTGCCTTCACGCATTTGAGAACTCGAGACATAATATGGGCGCAAGAATTCAAAATAGACGCAAAATTGAAATAAACTGCAATGGAAAATTTTATTCGTGACTGTTATGTGCCATGAAAAATGCACTGTATTTTAATATTTAGAGATTCGTGTATTAAAAGTACAAAAGTTTCAGAACTTCGAAAGAAAAAAAAACCNAAATGCACTGTATTTTAATATTTAGAGATTCGTGTATTAAAAGTACAAAAGTTTCAGAACTTCGAAAGAAAAAAAAACCTGATAAATAATGCTTGGTAACAACTATCGGCACACATTATTTTTTTTATAAATCTTGCTCCGCTCTAGTAATGGTACAAATATTATGATTTTGAAGTTACGCAAATATCGTGCCATGAAAAATTATTTTCTTCTCTGGAACGTAATTTCGACAACACAAAAATTCACTTTTATACAAACAACGTTCTAAATAAACAGAAGTAAACACATCATCTAATCCTACATGTTGAGTCCTTAACCATTCACATTCACATCAGAAATTTTAGCGTTGGAGGTAGTGGAGTAAGCGAGTGTTTTAAGTCCGTGCACATTGTTTATATAAGTGATTACGTATAAAGAGATTTAGTAGCGTCATCAAGTGCAAATATTTATTTTACAAACTACGTGTCGTCTGCACGCGAATATTGCGTCGTCTAACACTGCTATCATTTTCCCGCACATGAAAAGCAAATAATAGATCGTGTTGATTTTTCGCTGGAATTTTTGCGAGTACATATTTCCCCCACATTTTCATCTCCAATGCAGATTTAATAATAATATATTTATGCATATTATTTGCTCTAAATAAAAAAAATACGGGAAACGTATTCCCTACAATTTAACACGCAGTAGTCCAAAAATACGAAAAATAATGTACAAATCGTGAGATAAATAAAAAAGGAACAGCTAGCAGATTATTTATTTTTAACATAATGCTTATATATCTGTCACCAGCATTAAATAATAAGTGAGGTTATTAATGATATATTAACGAACGATTTTCGTATGTATGAGAAATTGTAGACCGTATATTAAATAGGGTAAATTAAATTCCTAATTTGATTCTAAAATAAAATGTGAAGAAAATACTTTACTGTTATAAATATTTATCGCTAATTTAAAAATTCATATCGAAAGAAATTAACTTAGCATAGTACAAGAATAATTGTGATATTTTGGTGTTTATGCANTAATTTAAAAATTCATATCGAAAGAAATTAACTTAGCATAGTACAAGAATAATTGTGATATTTTGGTGTTTATGCAGGTGTGATATATTGGTATTTCTGGTACATAGTGTTCACATTGGTTCGTAAGTTAAAGACGATTCACGGTTACTTCCNGGTGTGATATATTGGTATTTCTGGTACATAGTGTTCACATTGGTTCGTAAGTTAAAGACGATTCACGGTTACTTCCAAATTTTCTGAAGCCCCGATAAAGTTATACTTCCAGGTTATTCCTCCTGCTCATGCCAACAATGCTAAGCAGGCTGGAAAATTACACCAGAGGGACAACGTACAGCATTCGTGCGCACTCAGCGTAATAGAATTTTGCGTAAGAACTATTTTTTACTAGGCATTAACTTACACTCGTATATCCTTCCTGTTTATTTTGATTATTAATTACAAATATCATACAATAAACTATATATAAAATACAAGTAAAAGTTCAGTTTAATCAGAAAAAATATAGTTTTATATTAACAGAAGTATAAAACGTTTGTGATACACGACATATCTGAAAAAAAAAACAATCACATCACGAATGAGGGGATTTTTTAAAAGGTGTGATTAGAAGATAATGAAGANACATATCTGAAAAAAAAAACAATCACATCACGAATGAGGGGATTTTTTAAAAGGTGTGATTAGAAGATAATGAAGAAACCGCGAATTGACTATAGGTGTGATTTCCTTTCACATGCATTTATTATTATTGTTTTCACATAATACTTTTACGAAATATAGTCCGCCATTTGCATTACACTCCTAAGTTTCGTCACTATTATTGGGGTCGCTGAATATCCGTCGCTGAATACCAATTGTGCTTCCGCATGACACTAACATGTTCTTTTCATGAAATTTTTGTAGAGCCGCATATTATCCGAACATTCGGTGAACCATATTATTTATTGATATTTATTATATTTATTTTATTCATTTGCTTACTCACGCGTAGTTTAGCTATAGGCCGGTTTGCAACAATACGTGAAAAGTATAATTACATAATTTCAGTTAGGACTTCAGCATAGGAAGTAAAAGCATTATTTAAAATTGCAATACATATATAGTACTACTACCTGAAACCTTATTATTCTTACACTACTAACATTACATAACTTAACTATCGTGTACATTGGACAATTACATCATGATAAAGAAATATTCTAATCAGAGAACATATTATAGTCATTATTGAATGTTAACAATACAAGCATTACATCGATTTGTGGAAAATTTCTAATTTAGTATTTCCGTATAACTTTATCACAAATACAATTAGCAAACACTGTGTACTTACAGAGTTATTGTTTTTTTTCCTTGCGAATTAATTTCTAGCGGTGAATCATTCCCCAGTTTGCTCACAAGATAAGATAATGATTTCCTGAAAATAGCTGTACCATGTGCAGGGACTCTTAGACTGTTTCTGTGACGCGTGAAGGATTCGTGGTTGGTTGTAAGCTGTGTTCATTTGTGAAATAAGTATATTGGTGGTTTTTGTTTTGCGAATTTCGCGACCTGTCTGGCGAATTTGTACCGTCTTCTATTTTCCATATCCAACGCTCAGGCTGGCCGCCTGAGCGTTGCAAATACGCGGTTATGTGCTCCCTCTTTGTTACATTATATACATATCGAAGACATGCATTCTGAAGCTTCTGTATACATAAGACGATAATATCCTGTTTGAACCATCCCTGATATTTTTTGACCCTGTTTAGATTCCTATCTATTTTAATACCGAATCTTTTGGCTGTAGTGACTTCAGAGATTGTATCAATATTTATCTTAATTACGGGGTGAATCATTAACTTGTCGATGGTCTTTGGTGTGCAAATTTTTATCTAGGAGATGTTTTTCACTGGCTAATTTTAAGGCTGTTTTCACTACATCATGTGTGAATTCTCCCCAGATCTTCGTTCATTTTTTCTGCAGTAGAAAGTAATTCATTTGGCGAACATAAAATATATAGTTGTGTGTCGTCTGAATATTGGTGACATTTAAATACCTTAGGCATAGTCGAAGATAGCGTATATAAATGAAAAATAGGATCGGTCCTAATGTATGTCCCTGAGGCACTCCAGTCTTCATGAATTTAGCTTTTGAGAACTTTATTCCTTCACTGATATACAGCTCTACCATTTTGGCACGATTATTTAAGTGATTTCGGAACCATTTTACGGAATTTATTGATAAGTCTATATGGTTTAATAAATCCAATAACCTTTTATGAATACGTTATTTATATAATGACTTCAATAAATTAGTAACTGAGCTTCATTTCTCAAATGCCTTTGCCGCTTTCAGGAAACGATTTTGACCGGATCTCGTTCAAACGTTTTCAACTAAGTGATATCCTAANCAAATGCCTTTGCCGCTTTCAGGAAACGATTTTGACCGGATCTCGTTCAAACGTTTTCAACTAAGTGATATCCTAAAAAAACTACAACCAATAATATTTCAGTGTTATTCATTTTCAGCCTGGCATTAAATTAATATTTAAGGTTGCACTAGNAAAAACTACAACCAATAATATTTCAGTGTTATTCATTTTCAGCCTGGCATTAAATTAATATTTAAGGTTGCACTAGCTTCCAAACTGTTGCATGAAAAAGTTACTAGTTTGTGCATTTAATGATGTGGTTGAGTACCGAAAGCATACGAAGCTTGGTCAAAAGCTGTGTTATGTTTTGACACAACGTATTATAAATATAAACCAAGGCCACCAATTAGAAAATGAGTGTAAATATAACTGAAAACCAGAATACTTTGGTATCATTACTATCTATTATAAGTGTATCGAGTTAGGTCTAATTTGGGGTAAGGGTACACTGTAAAAAAAAACTAGTATAAACTTGCTAAACTGCAATGGAAATTTTCAACCTGTACGTAGTATGGAACTAGAATGTAAATATACGAACGTTTAGCTCCTACACAAAGTCGGGAACTTTCCTATGTATTTTGGTTAGCCTGCTAACCTCCCACCAAGGCGAACCGGGTTCAATCACCGCCTGGGTCACTCCCGTATTTTCGCAAGTGGGAATCGTGCAGGACGATGTCGCTGCTCGGCGGATTTTTTAGGAGATCTCCCGTTTCCCCCGTCCTTGCATTCATGCGCTACTCCATACTCACCTCGCTTCACTCTCATCGGCTCTCAGGACCCCGGTGTTAAGAGCCATCCAAATCTCTCTACCCTATAAAGTTGACTCTTTCCTGGGAAAATATAGGAACGCTAACATGGATGTAAACGAAAAACTTTACCACTTGCTCTTCCTCACTATACTTATGCACTGTTGTGGTACATGTATAAGAATAATTTCTTAGGGTTTACAAATGTTTTTTGAGCGGCGGCACACACACAGTATTATACGGTGAACAGAATGGGGACGATTGCGTTTGCCTCTCTCCAGAGAAGTTATGCTAAAAATGCAAAAATATTAACGTGTATATTATGACAGTGCTTTGTAGTTCCTTCTTACGGATTTCTTTTCGTAAATTCTCAGCAATAGTTATCATAAACAGAACGGCAAGTTGACGCATTGGGTATTAGAATATTATTTGGGTGATTAGTGCTCATCGCCAGCTCACTGTACTTCTCACCCGAACTGCCCAAATACTAAGTGCCCTAACCCGAGCAACTGGCTCAACACGCACCTTAAATGCCAATTTTATGCACCGCTCATATATGTGTCTTTAATGCTGCATCAAACACTTCTGTAGCACCTATTGCACACAAAATTTTCTAGCTATTAGCTACCCTTTTTTAGGACATCTAAGTCAACCTTTTTGTGATTACAGAGAAAGATTCTATTCCACGAATTCAGAACTTTGGAACGGCCAGGTAATGGAAAGGGAATTATTTTATGGGCGACATCTACACGAATTCAAAAGACATAATGTAAAGTTTCCTAATGACAGGCTGCAACAGTCTTCCAAGGAGGANGGCGACATCTACACGAATTCAAAAGACATAATGTAAAGTTTCCTAATGACAGGCTGCAACAGTCTTCCAAGGAGGACAGAAAGTAAATAAAGATTGGTACTACTAGAGTGTGACAAATTCGATAGAATGTTTGACCCATTCACCGACTTTGTCGTGCCGCCCTTGTTCTTCTACGTACTACACAAGAGCCCCTGAACGATGGCACGTATGCAATCACCACATCTTCTCCTCTTAACGCGTTGCCTGACATCCAGTTGCTTCACAACCGGACGGCGAAACANGGCGACATCTACACGAATTCAAAAGACATAATGTAAAGTTTCCTAATGACAGGCTGCAACAGTCTTCCAAGGAGGAGAGAAAGTAAATAAAGATTGGTACTACTAGAGTGTGACAAATTCGATAGAATGTTTGACCCATTCACCGACTTTGTCGTGCCGCCCTTGTTCTTCTACGTACTACACAAGAGCCCCTGAACGATGGCATGTATGCAATCACCACATCTTCTCCTCTTAACGCGTTGCCTGACATCCAGTTGCTTCACAACCGGACGGCGAAACATTATGAAACATTCTGCGCGAATGGCCACTTGTACAATATGCACTCAGGTCTCCACGGAGCAATGCAGAAAAGAGAATTTCTATTTGGTGAAGGCATATAAAAAAGTTCGTTAATTTTGTATTACATTACGATGCAGAGGATTTTAGCGAACCCATCTGCTGACATGGTTTGCTTTCCAAGCACTTGTTATTATTCCTCTTCCCGAAGGAAAGAAAGGATCATGACATTACTTTCCTGTGTGTGTGTGTGTGTGTCCCATTCCGTTTTTGAACGCGTAAACCAAAGTTTACCTAACTCTGTACATAAATACTACTTAGTAAGGATACCTGACTCTTACAGTTTTCGACCACGCCGTGCACTTTCAAAATGGAGGCCATTTCCATATTTCGGGTGATATGTCAAATATCGGGAACCATTCAACCAATTTAAACGAAAAATTGTATTCTGGCAGAGCATCGTGTAAGCATTAAATTTTGAAGGGGATATTATTATTAGTCGGCTATTTTGTAAGATATCACCAAGTGAATAAATATTTTAAATTATATTTCGAAAGCGATAAAGCAATTCTCACCCAATTTGACATGTATGTATTAATATAACAGGTCAGATAAACGTAAGTGAATAAAGTTGATGAGGTACTTACTTTCAAAATGGTGGCCATACAAATATTTATGGTTTATTTAGTATATCTTCTACCCGATACAACCAATTTAAACCAAATTTGGTATGCTGAAAGTATCTATTACGAGCATTGTACCGAATACATAGTCACTTTTGTCAGCAATTTTTTTAAGATAGTCCCACATGAATATATAAAGTTTTTGTGTCATAATTCGGTAAACAATGAACCGATTCCTACCAATTTTGGCAAACGAGTGTTACTGCGGCAGATTATGTTGAATGGTGTGTTTAAAGTATGTAAGACACTTTTTTTTAAATGGCGGCCAAATAGTTATTTAAGCATAGAATTTTATATCGTCGAAACCCCGCAATCGATTCTAACATTATTTTGTATGCTGAGAGGTGACTTGAGTGCTTGAGACACTTACCAGTGTGGCCCTTAACGTTCGCTTTCTTCAAGCGCACATGCTACCGAAGAAGAGTTCCCTCCACACACGTGGTCGAAAACAAAAGGAGCTCGCGTCAACAAAGCAAGGGTCTGCGTCTGAAACACGCGTCGAGGGGGGAAAGGTTGGAGGCGCTCAGCGGGCGTGGGCTCGTGAATTTATTGCGTGTAAGTCGTTTCCGAGTTAGGCGTGCCTGCGCTCCCTCCCAGGCACTCCCCCGTGGCTGTGCGCTGCGTTGAAATGCCATCCTCCAAGCTCCGGCGAGAGACAACGGCACGGCATTAACATTCGCGGCCAAAATGGTGTTAATAATTAGTCATTATTCCTCCCCCGCCAACCCCTCGCCCGGCTGCTCCTCCCGCCAAGTAGGCCCATTAATCCTTCAACCCGCACAGCGGCTGAGCATCGTCCGCTCTGGAAATGCCTCCGTCACGGCGTAGGGAGGATCCATTGGAAAGGGGTAAGAGAATCTGCTTTCAATAAATGTAATTACCATCTGTGCGCGACTCGGTGGCGCAATAACAATGCGTATTATGTTGGCAATAATTTCTCCGCCCTCTCCCCAACCCTCCCGCCGCTGTCTTAACGTTATGTTGGTAATAACTCCGCTTCCCTTTCTCGTTCTCTCCCAGCCACCGGTTTCTCTCTCGCTAACTATCCCGCCCTTCCTCGTTTGTGTAGGGGGTGGGAGAGGAAGGCTTTTTCGTTTTGTTTCAGTTCTCCTTCCCTTCTCTACAGGCTAGTCTTGCGAAGACAAACTCTCCACTCTGTATCGACCTGGGGAAACTTCTGCTGGCCCTCTTCTCTTCTCGAAGTATCAAGTTCACAGAACGTTTGTCTGTCTGAAGAGCCATGTACATAGACACGATCGTTGTTTTATTTATTCCGTCTCCCGCCCCCACCTCCTTATTTTCCCAGTTACCGCTAGTTTTGCAGACCTCGTTCCTTCCACTTATACAATTCTGTCAACTTTTTATACGGACCGCGTTTTTACCCGATGCTACAGATATACTGAACCAAAAACAACTCTACAAACGAATTCATGCCGGGATGTAGCCATCTCTGTTGGATGTTCATCGCAATATTCCATGGTCAATACTGCAGCTGTCATGTGTCGACGCTATCACTTGAACTATACGAAATATAGATGCGAAAAATCCATCACATGCACGGTTCACTTCACGTTGGGAGTTAAATTCAACTCAGAAGCAACACATGTGGCGAAGACACTTCTTTTTAGACGCCTATCTAGTTGTCATATCGTTCTCATTGTAAGCAATTGTCTCTATTGCAACTTAAAAAAAAAACGATGGACAATTTCAATGTAAATCTTTTTTCTGGTCCGAAATGAAATTCGATATTTTGTTGCGAATTTACAAATTAGGTTATTATATCATAAATGTGGGTTTAAAAGTGAAAAAAACAGCAAGAATGGCTATAGATAGCCCTTAGTTTAAGATATTAATTATTCTATATAACAATGTTTTAAACTATAGCGAACATGTATTATCATTTCTGAACATGTTGCTGTATTAAAAGCCTATAGCCGTCGCTTAAAACTTTGAGGATACAAAACACACGCGAAGCTTGTTTATGCAGTTTTCGATCTTTGTCGTAATGCTTCCTTACATCTGGACGTGATCTGAGGGGCTTAAAATGTTTTACTAGTAAAGACATTGCTACATTTTCTGTAAAAAAATTTTAATACCCTAGAAATGGCGGGAGAGTTAAAAATATACTGTAGACTCGAAAAAAACACATTGTTTTTACAATTTTCCTATCTTCAAAGCGCACGAAGTGTTTTTTTTAAGCAATATGGTGCAAGGTGGTCGAGGCACGCCTACAATCGTTTAACATGTAAAACCCTATTATTGCGCTCGGCGGGGCCACGGTGGTGTAGTGGTCAGACTACTCGCCTCCCAACAGGGCGAACCGGGTTCGATAACAGGCGGGGTCGCTCCTGGGTTTTCGCACGTGGGAATCGTATCGAACGATGTCGCCGGTTGGAGGGTTTTCTTGGGGTCTCCCGTTTCCCCCAACCTGGCATTTCGGTGCCGCGCCGTACTCACCTCGCTTCACCCTCGTCGGCTCTTAAGACCTCGACGTTAAGAACAGCACAAATCTCTGCACTCCAATCTCTCCGCTCAGATGATTCACGACGTCCGGACAACGCCATGTTGGCTGGAGAATGTAGCCGGAGGTGGACGGGCGCCTGGACCACGCCAACGAGGACGCAAGTTAGGCGGGATTATTTAATAATCACGTGAAGGGGGGAGGAGGGAGAGACGGCGCCGGCGGTCGCGCGTAACGACGCACTTCCCGTGCGAAAGCCACTCGCGGGGATCAACAGGCCCGGGGCGGAATTACCGCTCTCGAGGACCCAATTGCCCATAACGAGCGAGTCAAGAGGTCGCCCCGTGACCCCGCGAGTGACCGAGGGGGGGCACGAGGTCAGCCTCTCCGGGGCTACTTGGCAATTAATTAGCTGCGGGGAACGTCGACGTCTCGCGAGCGGCCCGGGCTAATCGAGTCAAGTCCTCCAGCTCGCCTTGACGAGGACGTAGTGGGTCGCTGGGGATGGCTTGCGAGAAGAGTACAATAAAGCCGTGGCCACAACTGGTAGGCTACGGTAGGCTGGACCAGGGAGGTGACACTAGATAGAACCTTCGGCGTTCTTATTGAACACTACAATGTTAAAAAATTTCCCCACGTTTACAGAAATTACCATGGAAATACAGGCCTCCAGTTAATGTACGGAAACATTCTCCGTAACGACATAAAACGGAACTGAGCTCCATTCATGTAATGTGTTCACGGTTTCTCCACCCTTTTTTAATCAAACCTTTGAAAAACCTCGCCATGAATGACGTGTTCGGTTGTTTCCTAAATACGAGGGAAAATCAATAAATAAGTTACACTTCCACGTTATGGCCATGTATGAAACCACCTATACATA
>NQII01000887.1:579186-607008 GCA_002778355.1 Clitarchus hookeri | reverse complement strand
TTTTTTTTTTTTTTTTTTTGGCTCTTCGGTGCACAATGCATAGTGGGTGCCGTCTTCCTGATAGTACTTTTCACTTGCTTCACACTGAGGCACAGAACCAATAAACAACGCGTTTGGTTTTTTATGATATGGCCAGTATCCACGTGTTGAAGCCGTGGCATGACAAATCGACATCGCGCACCTTCCGAGTATTGAGTAGGTCTGTGAACACGTTTCAAATTACAGCTGTGTAAAACAGTATAAAAGTCCTTGAACGAGATGCTCCGGCTGGTGATTTTGGTCAGGTTAAGAGTGGTTCGGAAGAGAAAGGTTGTGGAAGGGCGGTAAGGGGAGGGACATTCGTAAACGGGTATGAATGAGAACTGAGAAATGCGTGTAAGTTCGACTGTCATACGCGTATCAAATTCTATTTCACAATTATAGCCACATAACTACTAGTAGTCTAGAAATAATTTATACTATGTAAACTGGTTCCATATATTCATAGCACGGTGTTTTACATACAAAAGTTAGTAATTGTAAAATATGTTATTAAATCTGTTGCTGGCGNCCATATATTCATAGCACGGTGTTTTACATACAAAAGTTAGTAATTGTAAAATATGTTATTAAATCTGTTGCTGGCGACAAAGGTACTAAAAGAAAATTGAATGCTGCTTTTTTTTTCCCCGTCAAAAAAAGCATTCTAACTACGACTCGAACAGAGCAAGTGATATCCAGTGCCAAAGACAAAGCCTGAGAANCCCCGTCAAAAAAAGCATTCTAACTACGACTCGAACAGAGCAAGTGATATCCAGTGCCAAAGACAAAGCCTGAGAACTCGCAATAACCTACCTCACGCGAGCATTAAAATGTAATTAAAATAAAGCGTATCGACGTGCAGTCGTAAATTTTTGCCTCTAATTGCCTCGGAAGGCAGTTTAAAAGGACTCGAGACGAGCCGCGTGTCCATGGCGCGTCGCAGGATAACTGAAATAACGGTCTTTAAAATGAACGATTTACGTGGTTGGAGAAGAGTAAGGGAGGAGGGATTTAAACCCGTGATGCAGCGTGGACTGAAATGGCTGTAAATCACTCCCGCGGGTCACAAACCAGGGGTCTCTTGTGTTTGCCCGCGCTCTGTCCTCCGTGACTCGGGGACACGGGAATGAAGACAACTCTACAAGACGTGCCCCCCTCCCCTCAAACCCTTGGGACCAAAGAAGACCTCCCTCCCCAGTCCCAGGACAAATTGCCCGTAACAATGGCAATTACCCCGGGCAGCAATTCCGTCCACTTTAGAAGCAGTTAGTTGTCAAGCTATGGAGCCGGGCGTCATCAAAACCCCGTGTTTCTTGCGCGCGCAGTGCTGTCTCCTTCGCTCCGCCCGCCAAATGAAACTACCAATTAAAATTCTTCCGATGGTTCGTCTCGTGTGCAGTCGGCCTCTTCTTACTTCCCCCTCCTCGTCCTTAATCACCTACCCTTTCTTGTGTGCCCCTCCCGGAGATTGAAAGTCAACATCGCGGCATTCGCCCGGCGTCTAGCGGAGATGTGGAAAACGGACATTCCTTGTAGTACGCGTGGCGGCAAATCTCCTTCCATCACTGTCGCACTTCTCTCTGAGAATGTTTCTTATTCTTTTTGCCTCGTGGTATTTCCTTTTATTTCAAAGGAACACTTTTTGGCCACGGGGCCTTTGCAAGGAACAATGTTCTATTTGTGGAGACGGGAATATTTACGAGTTCAGCGGCCAGCGGACTAGACTTAAATAGCCCTCTAAATACACTAGCCGCTGTTATTTGTTTAACGCCTGCAGTCTTCGTCAGACGCCAATCTAACGACTGGCTGCGTTTCAAATGACTCGGCACGTCTTTCCTTAAGGGCCTTTTTTTTTTGTCTCATGGGTCCTTAGGGACGCTCCAAGTATTTCGATCACAGAGTAACGAATACACCTAGCCCTGTCTAGCTCGTCATCAAATAAGAACTACGAAATACCCTCCATGAATATTCCGTACTGTATTATTGTATTTGTTTTCACTTGCAGAGCGCATTTGTGTCACGATACTGAAAGACTTTTTCCAACAGAGTTGCCAAATCCTAATGACTTGTACAAAAATTGAAAACACTGTTTACATAACACAGAGTGTTTTGAAATTGTACCACACTCATTTTAAAACGAGTTTAATGCAAGTAAGACATATTACAAAGCGCACACAATATTTTTATTTACACTTAATTTTAAAAAGATGTACAGAAACTTTGCATCACTGATTCAATCACGTTTACTCGCACAGTTATGCTGTCGATATTTCGTAATCCGATGTCAAAAACTTGCGTAAAAGACGAAAAACCATCACTTAATTTGTATTTTTTTTTCTCTCGAACGGTTATGCAAAGAACCTATTGTTTATAGCTGGTTACCTCGATTAACCTCGGGTACCAACTCGGTGCAAACATTATATGTCAAACCGTGGATCTGGTTGCTATGAAATGTGTTGTGTTCTGTGGTGCCACACGTTGCAATGTTTACAAAAAAAATCATCTGTGCAAAATTTTTCCAACGTTTCTGTATGCGTATGGGTATATGTTCTTTGAGAATTACAAAATATTGTTAGAGACAGACACGCGAACACGCATGATCGACCGGAAGCGTTGTATAAGTAGTAAAATAAATTACTTCTTTAACCAAAAACGGTTGCCAATTCTAAGCAGTTTATCTACAATTAGTCTCTGAAACACAGTTAATTTTAAGTAAGTATGTAACATTCTGTATTTTCAATTTTTATGTTGTGGTTTTGAACTACCTAAAGTAGTCCATGTACAATTTCCATGACACGACGATGTCTTTCACTGTCACGTTTTAGTGTGCCTGTTTGATAGTTTATTTTATGTCCTTTCGTGGCGGCACGCCCGTCACAAATGCCAACTGGCACGCCATGATTTCTGCCGGTCCTCGATACTTGAAAAACACAATGATTCACAAGGAGTTACCGCCACTCACTGGGCCTACTTACATCATTTGGAGCAAAATATGTCATATAAGTGTGGGTCCTATTCCCTATATTTACAGTTTAATTAGAAATATTAGAAAAATTACGAATAAAATAATAACCCTTTCAGAATTAAATACAGTGATGTATTATCACACCGTAATGTTTACAGTTAAGCATCACAATCGAGCCTTACGTGTTTACAAAAGATGTTCAACAATGTTTCCGTCTTCTTCCACACACTTGGCTGCACGCTTATGAACCGCACGTGTTGTTGTACGTAGCTGCTCACGGCTGTCTTTGAATTCTGTAGCAGCATGTATGATACGTGCATGTAGTTCTCCACGTGTTTGTGCAGTTCTTTGGTAAACAATATCCTTCATCCATCCCCATACGCAATAATCTAGTGGTGATAGATCTAGCGATCGAGGAGGCCAGGCGTGAAGACCTCCTCGTCCTATCCATCTCTCAGGGAAATGCACATTTAAGTGTCCAACCACAGCGCGGTGGAAGCGAGGAGGTGCACCATCATGCTGGAAGATCATACGACGTCTCACTACCAACGGAATATCCTCAAGTAACAGCAGCAGCTCTTCTTGCAAGAATTGCAGATACACCACACCAGTCAAGCGTCCCGGGAAAATGAATGGCCAAACCAGCTGATCGTGTAGGACACCACACCACGCATTGATGCTGAAACGGTGTTGAAAACTCCTTTCCCCTGTAGGGTGGGTATGCTGATTGTCGAATTACTCTGTTAATATTGGGAATAGGACGCAAATTTATATGACATATTTTGCTCCAAATGATGTAAGTAGGCCCAGTGATTGGCGGTAACTCCTCGTGAATCATCATGTACATCAACGTTTTAATAACGACTCCGAAAAAAATTTTGATGTATGTTCTGAAACTTTTNTCCTCAAGTAACAGCAGCAGCTCTTCTTGCAAGAATTGCAGATACACCACACCAGTCAAGCGTCCCGGGAAAATGAATGGCCAAACCAGCTGATCGTGTAGGACACCACACCACACATTGATGCTGAAACGGTGTTGAAAACTCCTTTCCCCTGTAGGGTGGGTATGCTGATTGTCGAATTACTCTGTTAATATTGGGAATAGGACGCACATTTATATGACATATTTTGCTCCAAATGATGTAAGTAGGCCCAGTGATTGGCGGTAACTCCTCGTGAATCATCATGTACATCAACGTTTTAATAACGACTCCGAAAAAAATTTTGATGTATGTTCTGAAACTTTTACTCAAGAAGAGTTCAAAAGGTCACCACGTAAGCCTCTAAGAGTAGCGCTGAGTTACCGGGACGGTCTGAACATCTGTCATAAAACATTTAGAATGTTTTTTTTTTCAGTTTGGTTAAAAGAGTGTTGAGTGTTCTTGTACAGCATGCTAAGTTAAGCGGAATATTTCCATTGACTCTGGCCTGCGAAATAGTACAAGGTACAACATTTAAAAGCGTATCATTTATTTAAAACAAAAAGTACACGAAAATCNAAGAAGAGTTCAAAAGGTCACCACGTAAGCCTCTAAGAGTAGCGCTGAGTTACCGGGACGGTCTGAACATCTGTCATGAAACATTTAGAATGTTTTTTTTTTTTCAGTTTGGTTAAAAGAGTGTTGAGTGTTCTTGTACAGCATGCTAAGTTAAGCGGAATATTTTCCATTGACTCTGGCCTGCGAAATAGTACAAGGTACAACATTTAAAAGCGTATCATTTATTTAAAACAAAAAGTACACGAAAATCTCATAAAAAAATTTCAAAACTCTAGTTCTAATAAATTTCATGAAATTATCAAAACATTTACAGTGATATTTCTAGCTTCAAGGTGATTTTCTCGATAGCTAATCCAAATTCCGGGTAGGCGTAGATGCGGGAAAATTAAGTAAGTTCATTAGGCACACGTTAAATTCTCAGCTGGCAAAGCCAAACGGGGGAAAAAAATTTTCTTTCCTTTCAATCCACCAAACATAAAAAATTTAAATTCCACATAAGCGAAGCCGCGGGTGCAGCTAGTAGAATACATAAAATGTACAACATTTTTTTATTTCATCGCTTATTTTACCACATTAAGTTATGACTTTCAGTTTATGCATTCTATTAACATCCTCTGTCGTACAATATATGTATATATATATATATATATATATATATATATAAACTTAATAATTTTATAATTTTAGCCAACACGAAACAAAAAAAAATTAGCATTTACGAACAAGACGTTACTGGTGTAACTAATGAACATACTTTCTTTACATGATGCGAATACTTTTGTTGGCGTTCGTAAAAGCTTTAACGGTTTGTGGGTCATGGCGTCTCGTTAAAAGCGACTTCGTTTGAGATGGGACCAGAAACATATGCAACATAAATGAGACAAATTACAAATACCTACACACGAGCATTACCCCACAAATCCTAGCGTACAACCAAATGCATTACGCTGGTAGGATTCGGAGCATCAACTTCGGTTGTAAGAAGTCTAATGTTTTGGTATTAAGGGTTCACTAACTTAACTTAAAATATTTGTAAGGCCATAATTTGAAGAAAAAAAGTAAGAGTCACTTAAATCGCACTACTTGTGTGCAGATTTTGGTGGGAAACGGTCGACCGGTTCTCGAGANACCAGAAACATATGCAACATAAATGAGACAAATTACAAATACCTACACACGAGCATTACCCCACAAATCCTAGCGTACAACCAAATGCATTACGCTGGTAGGATTCGGAGCATCAACTTCGGTTGTAAGAAGTCTAATGTTTTGGTATTAAGGGTTCGCTAACTTAACTTAAAATATTTTTAAGGCCATAATTTAAAGAAAAAAAAGTAAGAGTCACTTAAATCGCACTACTTGTGTGCAGATTTTGGTGGGAAACGGTCGACCGGTTCTCGAGATATGGCATAAAATCGTAAATTTTCATGTGGTGCTATCTTTCTAANGATATGGCATAAAATCGTAAATTTTCATGTGGTGCTATCTTTCTAAAATGACGAGCAAAATATGCTATATATTGACATATTTGACGCTTGTAATAGATAATTTCAGTATGTTTACCAAATTTTGTTCGAAATTGGTTAAACGGTTTGGTGGTTATAGAAACTGAACCTAAAATAGTTATATGATTTAGAAAATAGGTGCTTTGGCCATTTAAATCGCACATGATAATAGGGCCGTTTCATATTATTCCATACGTTCAAGATTTTACAGGGTTGGTTAAGTAGTTTCTGAGATAAAAAATAAAATATATATTTTTACTNTTATTCCATACGTGCAAGATTTTACAGGGTTGGTTAAGTAGTTTCTGAGATAAAAAATAAAATATATATTTTTACTGTAGCGATATCTTCCAAATTGGCGGACCATTAACAATATAAATATATTTATGAAATACCTACGTGATGTGCTGTAANATAGCGATATCTTCCAAATTGGCGGACCATTAACAATATAAATATATTTATGAAATACCTACGTGATGTGCTGTAACCATACCGAATTTTTTTTAAATAGGTTAAATTTTATAATGAACCCCATTTTGTAACTAAACACCCGGCGTAGTCAAAAACTAAAATGGCCGGATGCAATTACTAATTACTTTATGTGAATCGAGTTTGGTAAAATTTGGTTAACAGGTTTAAAGGTTTTTCGGAGGTGGGGACACCCACACACACTGACAAACACGCACACAGACAGGAAGGTTAGTTTAAAAAGTATAGCTGTCGTTCAAAAATTAAATTTAAAAAANCACTGACAAACACGCACACAGACAGGAAGGTTAGTTTAAAAAGTATAGCTGTCGTTCAAAAATTAAATTTAAAAAAGAAAGTAATCAAATTTTTTGTTTATCAGGAGAAAATTGTCTTTTTACTGAATTACACCCGATTTTGAGTGTAGTGATCATGATCTGAGCATGATCTTGTGTAATCAAGTTCGTATTTCTATCTTGAAATATATGGTTCCTTCAAGAAATAGCGTGATATTACATAAGGAATCAAGTGATGATTGTTGACGATGTGAAAACTGTATTTTAATGAATGTTCACTAATCTTGAAAGTGAAAATCATTTAGACAGAAATAAATTATCAGAGAGTAAACGAAGTTGACGTTACACAGTCTATTATCATAGTATCCTATCGTTTATTGCAACTCAATACATTATTGAAGAGCAGAATTAGGCAAGAAACGACAAAACCACCAGGATTTCTCGCAGAAATGAACTAAATGCCAGNCACTGACAAACACGCACACAGACAGGAAGGTTAGTTTAAAAAGTATAGCTGTCGTTCAAAAATTAAATTTAAAAAAAGAAAGTAATCAAATTTTTACTGTTTATCAGGAGAAAATTGTCTTTTTACTGAATGACACCCGATTTTGAGTGTAGTGATCATGATCTGAGCATGATCTTGTGTAATCAAGTTCGTATTTCTATCTTGAAATATATGGTTCCTTCAAGAAATAGCGTGATATTACATAAGGAATCAAGTGATGATTGTTGACGATGTGAAAACTGTATTTTAATGAATGTTCACTAATCTTGAGAGTGAAAATCATTTAGACAGAAATAAATTATCAGAGAGTAAACGAAGTCGACGTTACACAGTCTATTACCATGGTATCCTATCGTTTATTGCAACTCAATCCATTATTGAAGAGCAGAATTAGGCAAGAAACGACAAAACCACCAGGATTTCTCGCAGAAATGAACTAAATGCCAGTTGTTTGTTGTCTTAATTTATAAAGTATTTATGCCTAACAGTAATGGAAATCTGGCATATTTTGTAATTAGAGTTATCTGCAAATATTGTAACATTGCTTTCGAATTAGGATGCCAAAATTCTGTTCTCAATTTTTATTGACTCATCCGTATTATCAAAACAAAATTAAAAAATATCACTAGATTTAAATTATCGATAGTAAAAATTTACAAGATATTGCCGCAATTACAGATTAACTGCTCATGTCTAATTTATTTCTTTTAGCACACACACGTCCATTCTCGGCAGTGGTGAGGGTATTTCTGGAAGAGGAAAAAGCTCGAATCAACCTTCAGCGTCACTCTTCTATTAACCTTCGTTCTGATTGGCTGTCGGCTGACCACGCCACACTCATCCAACCAGCAATGGCGAGACGAGAGCCAATCAGAATATTTGTCTTTAGTTTCACGTGATTTACAAAATACATTACTTACTACCCACTAAAAACTAATAAACAATAACCTCCAAATGCTAATCTGAAAATTATGTTAATGACTCGCCACCACAACTAAATTATCTGAAACCAAAAATCAATTACAAAACCTGAAAAACAGCAACGTTACAATATTTTAGGTATGTGTAGTTATATATTTGGAAACATTGCTACTAACAGTTGGTTTAGTACAAGTACATAATTACCACATAGAGATAAGCGATTATGAATTAAGTGTTATCGCGCATTACTTTAACANGGTTTAGTACAAGTACATAATTACCACATAGAGATAAGCGATTATGAATTAAGTGTTATCGCGCATTACTTTAACATGTACCCAAACTACACAGATCGAGACATCGCGGATTGATACATATGCACTAGAGTACTGAGACGTTTCAAAATTTTTTTAAGTACAGATGTGCTATTGTATAAGGCTGTGTCGTAATAGTGGTCAGTGGCATCATTTTCCCACAAAATTGTATTGCTATTTGTTCGATGTTTTAAGATGTATTAGGGGGAATATTCATCCGGACAGATATTCACTCGATATCATAAGCCTATCCTTCCAAATATAATTTATAATGCCTCACGTACGTACACAGATTAAAAATATTAATTATCCAGACCTAGAACATGCAGGGAAAGTAAGCAAGTTTGCTGCGAACTCAAAACTTTTAGATAACAAAATAACCATCGTCGTGTGGTAGGTCTGAAAGTGTAAAGAAACATAACATTTTAGCGACACTGTAAGACATTTATAGCCCCTTTAAGACATTCCATTTTAGTGTGAAATTAGCGTCCATATAGGCCTCTATAGTTAGGTTTCGCTGTTACTGCTGTAGTACCAAAACAAGCTCTAACTCAAAATGCGTGTAATTGCGTTTCTAGTGGAGATATTGTCCTCTCTGCCAGTGAGAAGATGCGTTCAAGATTTTCTATAAGGTACTGAGCACGTAATTCGTGGTCAAACCATCACTTTGAGCAACATTTTGGGAAAATTAATACCAAGAAACTAATTTAACGTCTGACAGTCTCACTATTTCGGGTATTTCAGGTGTAAAACAATTCAAATTCAAATATTGACAGAGATTTGTATTTTTTTCATATAACTTGCCAATTTTAGTAAATAATAGTTCGAGTGTACTTAAAAGACGATGGCGTAGATATTTACTACTTAAAGAGACACCGATGTAAATATTTACATACATTTTGCAAGCGTTTTAAGATAATAACACAAAAATTTTAATAAATGCAACTGTTCTTGCAGGAAAAAAAACATTTCTAGTATTTTTTTTCTTTTCTATTTTGAGAAAAATTACTAAACCGTACTTACGAAAACCGTCAAATACTATAAAGATATGATCGTGTTAATGGGAAGAAAAAAATACGTAGATCGCTCAATACAAAAATGATAAAACGATATATCTCGCAACTCAAATTCTGTCTGGCTAACGAAAACCAATTAGGCGTTTAAAATAATGACTACTCTCAAGTTTCGGTTGTATTTAATGTGATTTGTCTAGCAATAATATTTAATAACTAATAATATATGGAAATTATTTCGGTTTCCAAACACGAGACTGCAAATTGGTTGTGTGAGAGTGCATATTAGGAGTCTTATCAGTAAATATCATAGTTGACAAATACGTTTCTTACCTTTATATTAAAAACACATATACTTAAAAAATAAAATATTACAAAATAGTTATTCTACTCACAATATTATTCATGCTGCTCTACGGATGGGTTATGCACTTACCTGAAAAGAGAAGAAAAATTAATTACACTTAGAACTTTAAGCAAGGTAGTACAATATTTTCATATTTTAAAACAAAAACAACTCTTTGTTTAAAATTACCATGTATTATGGTAGTTGCAAAAACACAGATATGAGACAGTATTACAAAAAAAACACAGATATCACTTGTTTGCAAGGAACGCATACGAGTATGATGTTTAATTGCAACACGTGTGAACAGAAATTCGCCTGCTTCATTGAAAATGTGTTCAGAAATTACACGTACACACTTTCAAGCAAAATATTTAATTGAGTTATTTCTACTTCTTTCAAGTTGCCAAGGAAAGTTCCTATCTAAGTTTTCTTTCCCGTCTAGCCATACCAATCAAAATAAAAAAAGTCAATTAATATATAAGGAAAACAGTTTCTTTACCGTCATTCAAGAGCCAATTTTTTTTATGTATTCTGAGGATATTTTTTTCTGTTTCCTAGCACGAAATTTGATAACAGTACCACATTATAAAAAATAGTAGGTATTGAAAATATTTTTAGCTTAAATATGAGCATTTTAACTTAAAATCTTAACACGAGTGAAGAGATTTGGGCGGCTCCTAACATCGAGCTCTTGAGAGTCGATGAGGGCGAAGCGAGGTGGATATTGAGCGGCGCCGGAATGAAGGAGTGTGAAAAGTCGGGGGAAACGGGTGACCCCGAGGCCCACCGACCAGCGGCATCGTCTGGCACGACTCGCACATGCGAACATCCGGGGACGACCCCGCCGGGAATCGAGCCCGGTTCGCCCAGGTCAGAGGGGAGTAGTATAACCTCTACAGTCCCGCAGCTCCTTTCAACTGAAGTGTTTATTAAAATCACAGCAGTGGCTTGTAGCAATTTCTTTGAAATCCGACTTCTGGGTTTAACTCCTACGTATTTTGAGTTTAAAGTTTTCATAGAAAGTAATAATTGAAATACTGCAAAGTGCAGACAATTTTACCAACAAAATATTTCTTATGACATTCTGATAACACGTACAACTGCTTTATTTTGTGTTGTAGCCTAACATATTACTTGTGTTCAATTATAAGAGTTGTACGAAAAAAATATATATATAAAATTTAAATTCGTACAGTTGCCTTCATTCATTTTTGAAAAGTGATTCCCCACCATCATAATTCATTTTACAGAATATTTTATATCACAACGAAAAAATATGTACTGTGATAAAAATGTAGAAAACTATTTGAGACGCTTGATTGCCCAGGAAAAAATTTACTTTTATAGTTTGGATTGCAAGGATTCCAAATGCTTTGAGGATTCAGAAAGAAGAAGCTGATTCTCGTGCGGTAGAGAACGAGAAAGAAGAAGTTTCTGGTCACCCCTGGTATAATACACTCTATTGGCCGGATATTGCGCGGACGCCATTCCCCCCACCAATACCTTTTCACAAAATTTCCTCCAGGCTTTCTCTTGTATCGACGATTTGGCTTGCTCTGTAGGTTGGCCTAACTAGGCCTACTTTATTAAGGCTTTTACTTTTAGAATAAACCTCTGAGGAAAAAAAATACTGCCGATAATTACATCTACACTCTAAATCTGAATCAGTGAGAATTTCACTGTCTAAATCAGTTAAAAGCGCCTGACTGATTCAACAGTCACCTCAGTGAATTTAACAGATGAATCAGTAAAAAAATGCCCTTATTGATTCAATGACATTTTCTAATGATTCATCAACCATTTCATTCCCTGTTTTTCAGTGATTGGTTTTTAGACAAAGGATCAGATAACGTGTATCAAATGAAATAACAACGCATAAACTAGTGAAACCACTAAAAATACTTTCTTAAATGTGAGTTTCATATTTTATAATACTATATACGAGGTAACATGAGTAGTATGCTCATCTTCGTTTTGGAGCACAGGATTTCAGGAGTCGGAGGTCGGAGTTGTCTGCCATGACGTGACAGGCGCGGCCGACTGCCTTGTTCATCTCCCCCCCCACCCCTCGCGGCATACAACCCACGGCTGGCCATTCCAGCGACCCGTCACCCTAGAAACTATTGTAATAATGGGATGGTTTTAATAAAATATATCTCAATAAAAAATTATTTAAATAAAAAATTTTAAGGTGTCTGCCCGCCACCTTGGATTCTTAATAATTATATCGGTTTAGAGTGTCGCTGCAGATCATAATTCCCTTTTTATACTTTTGTTGAATTTATGTTGCCTAGAAAAGATTTTAATAAAAATTTTACAATTTCGGCCTGCCACTTTGGTACCCAGTGCACCAAAACCTGTAATCAAAAAAATTTGTAAAAAATTAGCACACACCACCACTAATCCCCTCCCAACACACACCCACACCCAACCACTCACCACACACCACAAATCAAGTGTCATGTAATGTCATAACTCCGCTCACCCTGCCACCCAAACATAAAAATCTATCACAGCGCATTTCTTCATACCAATATTTAATTTTGTTTTTGTGTATTATGCATACCACATATATATTTTCATTATATTGAAACCATTGTATTATTGGTTTTGTGCATACCCTCAATCACGATAACCTCAATAACTCTNTTTAATTTTGTTTTTGTGTATTATGCATACCACATTTATATTTTCATTATATTGAAACCATTGTATTATTGGTTTTGTGCATACCCTCAATCACGATAACCTCAAGAACTCTTCAAAATAGCATATTTTGATTACAAAAATGATTAGTAAGTTTATGATTGTTTGCATTTCAAGTATATTTAAATGTAAGCGATTTATCATAGGGGTCGTATTTTTTTTTCCAATTGGGTCTTTATCTTTATCATTTTATGCCCACATTTTCGGAAGTCAGGTTGTAAGCACGCGAATATTTCTAGGCATATGCGATTATAATTTGCGACTTCTTACGGCCAGGCTCGTGAAATTCAGTTTGCAAGCATCATTTTAAGCTCTATAAAAGTATGAATGTACCATTTATAGACATAGTGATTATCTAAATTAAAAATAATATTTACATCGTTGTACTNTGATTATCTAAATTAAAAATAATATTTACATCGTTGTACTATTTTATCAAAATAAGCTTATAACAGGGGAAGAAAAGATTTAGGGTTAAAATATTGAAACAATATTTTTCTTTTTTCAAATTTTTTAAAATTTATTACTACAAAATTATTTATGATCATCAACGTATAAATATCACCTTCAGATCTAATTTGTTAAATACGAAACCAACTATTCGGGCACTCATGAGCCCCGTGCCNTACGTATAAATATCACCTTCAGATCTAATTTGTTAAATACGAAACCAACTATTCGGGCACTCATGAGCCCCGTGCCGCCTTGCAGTATGTTTCAAGGCAAAGTCGTTTCAGCAGAAGCAACTCCGATATGCCACTGAAAGTTTCGTAAATGATACACTAGCGGTCCTAGTTGGTTCAACGGTCGTCACGTCTGAAGGAGCAGGAACCATGGATGAAGATGTCTTCGTGGAAAAATATGTTGTTCCTGGTGATGAGGTGCCACGTTCATTTTCCATACTGGTCGCAGCAGATTTTGGTAGTGGAGTCATATGATCGAAATCACAGTCCATCACTCCGACGATGGAGGCCACGAGAAGTCTCTGTTTGCAGATCCGGCACAGACTCATCAATGTGACCTGCAGTTTAATTTTTTATGACCGTACATGTTAACAGTAGGTATCGTTGCGGTAGAAAAGCGACCCCCACCATAAGCGCAGATATTTAGTATGGTTGGGGTTGTTCGTAAAGCCACGAAATTCATGGTGCCGTGGGGTGTGTTGATGCGAAAATACCTTGTCGTAATATCTGCAGGGATAAGTTTTCTCTGGTGGTGGCCATACAGGCGACGTCCCGAACTCTGCAGGAGACAGGTCAGCCAAAGAACAAGATGGTACAGCCGAGGAAACAGATGTTGCATTACGAAATGGTGCTGTCAGTTCGTCTGAAGTTGCAGTCGACCCCTCTGAAGACAACTTAACCAAAGAAGTCGATGACGCTATCGACATCATGCCTGAAGATGGCGATAGTGGTGCTGTTGCTGCACGTGTTCCATCTCAACTCAATGGTGCTTTTTGCTATTTTTATAATAATTTCTCGAGGGATAATGAGGGGAAGGGGGTGAGTTGAGAGTGAAGGGATGAGCGAGGGGTGGGGAAGGGTAATGTTATATGTTCTTCGATTTTTTATTTTTTGCGAATTTTTATAATAATTTTTAGGAGGTGGTGATGAGAAAGAGGTGAGGTGAGCTTGGCTAATGGTTTGGTTAGGGGGACATATCCTGTGATCCTCAGCTAGCCTCCCAAATGCTGCAATGGCTCAAAAATTGCCTTTCGGGGTACTAATTTTTGCAATTTGTGGGCATGGAACTTTTTTGAGGGAAAAACAAGAAATTTTTAAGGGAAAAGAGAAATTCTAAGGCAAATTCGGAAAATTTTGATATGAAAANTTTTGAGGGAAAAACAAGAAATTTTTAAGGGAAAAGAGAAATTCTAAGGCAAATTCGGAAAATTTTGATATGAAAAGGAAAATTTTGATGGAGAATTGGTCGATTTTAAGGGGAAAACTGAAAATGTTGAGGAAAAATACGAAAAGATTCGTGACGTCATCCAAGATGGCGGACGGCTCCTGGATCCTACTAGTGAATCANCGTTGAGGAAAAATACGAAAAGATTCGTGACGTCATCCAAGATGGCGGACGGCTCCTGGATCCTACTAGTGAATCATGCCTCAGAAAGAGCCCTCGTATACTACTCACCTGTTTTTTTACCTGTTTTAATTCAAATTAATTATAAACCATTAATTATAGTTTACAGAAAATTTCAGTAATAATCAATTTCACCAAAAATTAGGTATTTTTATTTTAATACGAGTATAAAATGCTCGTGATACATGGCATATTTAGGAAACGACCAAGTAGGTCATAAATGGGCATATTAAAAAACGATTGGTGAAACAGCGATTAGATAATAGCTGAGTTGGTAAGGTAGCGGTCAAAACGTTAGAACGCGATGGCGTGGGTTCAGTCCTGTTAAACCCCCTTTTTTTNGCTGAGTTGGTAAGGTAGCGGTCAAAACGTTAGAACGCGATGGCGTGGGTTCAGTCCTGTTAAACCCCCTTTTTTTTAATCTTTACCTTGAATTGCGCAGTATAAACAGTGACTATAGGAAATATGTTTTATTTCTCGTGATGATTCGGCTAAGTTCAATAAAAATAGTACTTGATTCGCCGCAAGCATTTCGCTGTCGCTTATTCATGCAGTAGGTTTATTTCACTAAAACACCAAGTGGTTTTCCACTGATTCGAATTTCGCTACACAGTGCACACTGGCATGCAGGCTCCAAGTTAGGTTGGCAGCGANCAGTGGTTTTCCACTGATTCGAATTTCGCTACACAGTGCACACTGGCATGCAGGCTCCAAGTTAGGTTGGCAGCGAAATTAAGAAAAATAGTTCCAGTACATGTAAGGCATCGTTTTGCGATTATAATGTATAAATGTGCGGCTACTTAAGTCGGCGTTTTAAGTTTTATACACCTAAACCTAGTTCCACAGTACAACGATGCGTTGCGGTGCGATGTGCTGCGACCAGTTATACTTACTGTTTCACAATTGAGCGACCATCTGTCAGCAACGGACGTCGTCTGAGATGGCGCTGCTATCTATTTAAAGGGTGAAAATTGCATTTCCAGACCTCAAGAGTGTAATAAAAGACACGCGAAAAACATTGACACTATGTTTTATCTTGGTAGATGATAAACAAGGCGGTATGAACGTGATGTGCGATGAAAAACTAGAGAGAACGAGAGACATTAAAAGANATGAACGTGATGTGCGATGAAAAACTAGAGAGAACGAGAGACATTAAAAGAATTATTTTGATGTTTAACGATTTTTATGACATTGTCCGTATGTATAAGAAGCCGAGTCTTCAATTTTGTGCATCCATGCGGCAACAATAAAAATACACATTCAAAAACGTTGGCGTCAATACAATCGTCGTTTTCAAAACGTAAACAAATATAGGTTTTTATTGTCCTTCTACACAAGCACTTATTCTTCTTCTTCTCCGTCGCATGCTGTCGCCGACAATCGCAACGCAAGAATTTCGCGCAACGCACTCGACGCCGACGCACAACGACGGACTGCTGCTACGTCCTGATTGGCTACCGCTCATCGCAACGCATCGCATCGCATCACAACGCATCGCAGTATTGTGGAACCCGCCTAAGAGAACAAATCTGCGTATTGGTAATGCTTTTATTTTCCTAATAATTCCACAGTTTCTCTTTGATGACGAATGAATAGTCAGACTATCAATAAAAATGATAATTTTATGGTTGAAAGAAGTATGTATACAAAACGAGACGTAAATGTTACATACCGCAAAACTAATTTTAAAATTTAGTGAAACAGCAGTTAAATACCAAATGAAGGTCGTGCAAGTGTTTTGAAGGCTGCGAAACCTTAGCTTACTGCCAAATAAATTCTCGTAATTTCCGTGTCTGTAATGATTGTGATAATTCCTTATTTTTAATAATTACCAACATTGTACGTTATTCGTTCAAGGTTATAATAAAATTCTCTCATTGGTAATTGAAGGGGAACAGAAAACTTCTTTTTAATTAATATACGAATAATGATTTAGTTGGCGTATTAAAAATGATTTCAAATAAATACTTCTAGAAATAACATTCCAAAAACAATAAATAACATCGCTATAGTACATATAATACCGAAACCATGATAAATCTAACAAGATTTCAACTATACAATTTACACACACTGGTTAGTTCTAGTGCAAAAATTTAAGACTTGGACTCCAATGTAGAAAGTTTTCGGCTTATTAAGTCGAGGAAAATCAATCAGTTCTGCCAAGTGAAAATATTTCATGGCCATAAAAATTACTTTTAAAGAAAAGTCTTAACAAAATGTAATTTTATAAGAGCTTGTATAGCAGTGTTGACGATAATGATCAAAAGACCATAAGATGATGACTAATTCAGTTTCCTGAAGCGAGGTATTATCCTCGTCGGCGGATTGGCCAAATTATATTACTAACGACCCGTAAAAACTTTACAGCACAAATTACTCCGTAAATGTAATATTCCGTGGAATATCCAACGAGTTCTCGGCAAATTACCTCGCCCCCATCGACGTTGTGAAAACGGCAGAAGTGTTTTCAAGGCTCTATGAAACCTAGTTAGTCTGCAACAACATGCTTGCTAGTCCTCAGTTGACGACGAACAACTGTAACTTCGAAATTCTTCATTATGCTAATGTCCGGATCAATTATGCAGATGGGGTATAGCTTGTGTAATAAACCGAACAGGACTCAAGCATTAAGTGCTTAATACCCGACATGACCAGTCCTTGTTCTTCATGCTAATTTGCTTCGGCTGGTTTGAATAATGACATTTTAGAGGCCATACTTGTCGTCTCGTAAAATTAGTATCTCTAATCAACAAATTACCTATTATAAGTAACAAAAATTTTAAAAGTTCAATTTTAAAATAAATTCAGTTTATTTTGGTTTTGTTTTAAGACACAAACACAAATACTGACTTGGAAAGACGATGCGTCAAGGTCTTATTAGTTAGACACGGCGAGGGAAAATTGTTTATTTAAATAAATAAGCGAAGCCACAAGAATACTTTTCCCACTATGAAAATAGCTAGTATAATTCCTCATTTGCAACATAGCATTTCCATTTGTTTTATTCATTCGCCATAAATCAGGCACTATCCTTACCGACTTGTAAACTCAGTAAACAGTGAAAAACACGTATTAGATAATGATTTGTACACTACGACACGCTTGATATTCCTTCGTAAAAGTTGTTTCCGTTCTTAAACATTGCAGCAGTTACGCGACATCCGAAAAGGTAAAATTTTCAGAGTTAAACAAATAGGGAAAGTAAATAGTCTATGATCAATTAATGGCTGGGGGGGGGATGTAGCCAAGCAAACGAAGTAATCACATAATATTGCGCCACAGGTTAATTCAAAGTCCCCTATAAATCAAGTCTAATTATAATTATTCTGTAACTCCTAGTATAAACTTCGGAGAAAAATTATATAAATTTATTGTAACAGAGAAAAATGAAATCATAAATTGTGTATTTCTCTCCTACCATTATAGCTGTCACCAAACGTTACAAGTAGTAGCGAAGGAAATATTTCGAGGATGTTTCGGCCTGTCACGAAAATTGCCACCACAAAATATTTCAACATATGTATTATGATAACAAAATATTTATTGTGAAGTCACTCAAATCAGTTTCGTTATCTATAACAAAAACATCGCATTCACTACAATTTCTATCAAATAATTCTACTGTATTTTAAAAATAACTTTATCGCCCATAAAAATTTAGCGATGTCAGATATAATGTATATAATGTGTCCTGTTTTTCAGTGGACATTTTTTTCACTGTGACAACGGCCAACACATTTTTAAGGCAAAAGTATGGGTAGANGTGTCCTGTTTTTCAGTGGACATTTTTTTCACTGTGACAACGGCCAACACATTTTTAAGGCAAAAGTATGGGTAGAGTGACTGCATTAATTCGCAGCTGCGCGTAAATGGTGCATGTTGGTTATTAGGGTGGGAGCACATTTGAATACACGCTTGGTGGTCGACCTTGCGAGTATATTTTACTCAACAAGCTGAAACCAGTGAGACTGCCAACAGCAGGGTCAGCAGCAACGGTCAGTTGGAAAAAGTCCCTATTCACCACGATATACTCCACCGACGCAGAGTAGATAAGTATAGTCCATTCACAGTTACTTCCAACTTTTTTGAAGCCCTGCTGCTAAAGTTCTACTTCCAGGATATTCCTCCGTCACATAAAAACAAAGCCTAACAGAGTCTACAAATTTACACTAAAGGGACAGTGCACCGAATTCGTGCGCACTAAGTTTAATAATATTTTGCTTGAAAACTATTTCTTACTGGGCATTACCAACACACCTATTTTTCCCCTGTTTCCATTCATATTAATTATAAGCGAAATTTTATAATTTACAATTGAAATATAAGTTAAAATACCTCTTATCAAATAATGAGATATTTTTGTATTAAAATGAGTGTAAAATGCTTGTGATACACGTCATATTTAGGAAACAACAAAACACGTCATTTTTAGGTTANTGTATTAAAATGAGTGTAAAATGCTTGTGATACACGTCATATTTAGGAAACAACAAAACACGTCATTTTTAGGTTAGATTATCAAAGGTTTTTATTTAAAACGCGTGAAGAAGACGTGAATAGACCGTGCACAGAGACGCAGTGGCTTGGTGGTTTCTTCGATGTGGGAGTACCCATTCTCCGAATGGCCGCACGAATCTCTGGGAACGAGCCTTGCACCTGATTGGCTACTACGTGCCGCGGAAGACTCCCTATTGAACACACTGCCGGCTGAAGTTCGCAGAATTAACGCCTGTTTCAGCTCTGCACTCGGAAGGTGGTAGTATCCACTCCATCTTCAATTTTTCTTACAAATATTCGTAATGAAAATTTTGTGACCAGACGTAAAAAACTAAAGCCAGACATGACATAAAATACTACTTAACAATTTTTTTTTAATTTGTACGGTTTGAATAATACCTGTGTTTTTCCAGGTAGGATTGACATAATTAAATAATTAGGTAATATCAGATTACAGTTACAGATGTGAAACTAATCATGTAAGAAAAATAAGGTGGTTTTCGAAATAACTGTAAAGATGTTCCCTTTGCCTTGAAAAACTTGGTTTTTAAATATTGACTCCGAAAATTAAGTTATGGGGAAAATACCTAAATCCAAGATGACAAGGATGGTTCCCCTTAAGGGGAATGCCTCGTAAGCATTTTTGAAATTTCCAAGGTTACGTCTGGCCATAGGAAGCATCGTGTCTGGTCCTCCGAACACAGCGATATGAGTTACTGGGAAACTTAATTTCTCGCAAATTAGAGAATAGGATATAATTACACGCGATTTAAGCCAGCGTTATTAACTACAGATAATCCTTCGTAATTTCCGTTTTTTCTTTAAAGGAAACCGTGGAGGTAAACCATAAAAAATGCTATTTTCTTAAAACCGTTTAGAATATTTCCTTTGAACATTTTAACACTGTAATAGTAAAAAGCGGCGGGTGTAGAAAATTGCTTAATTTCCCGAAGGAAAAAAAAAACTGGTATTCCTAGAACATTTTTTTTTACCGAGATCCCCGCAAACGCCTATTCTACAGACAGATTTTACTAGGGAGTCGCGGGGACGCAGTGGTGTAGTGGTGAGACTACTCGCCTCCCACCCAGGCGAACCGGGCTCCATTCCCGGCGGAGTCGCTCCCGGATTTTTGCATGTGAAAATCGTGCCGGACGGTGCCACTGGTCATCGGGTTTTCTCGAGTATCTCCCGTTTCCCCCACCCTTGCATTCCGGCGCTACTCCGTTCTCACCTCACTTCACCCTCGTCGGCTCTCAAGACCTCGATGTTTAGAGTCACCCAAATCTCTCAACTCCACTTCGGAGTCCTGTCAACGCTCCAGACTACTAACGCTTTTTTTCGCATTTGAGGCCTACAAGCATAGATAAGGGCGACACAGCCACGCGGATGAAGTGGACCATCGCCGCTAAGCGCAAGGCGGACAACTAGCGCGCAGTGCTGTCGTTGCAATGAGTGTACGTATGAGACTTTCCGTGGTGGCCCTGCTAATTTATTGGTGGAAAGTCTGTAGGAAGGTTCAACGCACGGCCCTTGAGTAGTTTTGTGTGTATCAAACGCGTATATTTTGAGATAAGGCACTTTTTAAAAGTTTTTTTAGCAATTTTGGATTGCTCTGAAATGGTGTTTCGAATGCCCGTGACGTCTTGAAAGCAGTCAGCAGCCCTCGTATAATGTGTGCGTTCTTTTCTTAGATCAGCGTATTGGACGCGCGTTTAATAGCCTCGTAGAAAAAACATAATATTTCAAAAACTCTGCAACGCATTTCAAGCGCCAGGTAGGTGGGAGATTGGAGTATTATATGTCACCGACAAGGGGAAAAATATGCAAACGAAATCACGAAGAATATCCCGCCCTGCGCGCAGATCACTAGGAGGTGTTATCCGATGGGTGCGAAGGCAAGTGCCCTGCAGTCAAGGGTCAGAACCTCCCAATCCCCATCAGCCGCTATTAAAGTTCTGTGCAGGCTTTAGTCGACGGGACTGGAGGACGGGTAGGAATAAAGGTGTGGGAGCGGGCTGGTAGCGGGTCCGCCGAAAGACAGGGGGGAGGGGGAAGGGGTAGTTTATTTATCGAGAAATCAGCGGGGGTGGAGAGTAGAAGTGATGGGGTGGGCGGTCCGCGACGATCAGCTTCATCCCCCCTCTCCGCACCCTCCCTCTTTTTTTTGTTCTCCACCTCGACCTGATAGATGCCGGGGTCTGCGCTAGAATTTCTCACCTGCCACCGGGTTCGTCGCTCGACCGCCCGCTCGACTGGCACAACCCCTCCCTCTTCACACCCCCTGCTATGTACGGGAAAGGAAATTGAAAGTGACGGTATTTACTGAGGCGAGGGAGGTGGTTGCCATCCTGGTATACTTTCTTCACGGTAAACTGAATACTTTTCAAATCAAACTTTGAAAAAACCATAATTCCCTGTCCGACGTAACTNATACTTTCTTCACGGTAAACTGAATACTTTTCAAATCAAACTTTGAAAAAACCATAATTCCCTGTCCGACGTAACTTCAGATATTGTAAGGTAAATACTGCCATATTTACATTGCCAACACATCATAGAAAATATTTCAGTGTCTGATCCCCACATTTAACTTATTCATTTCTTGCATTTAACTTAAAACATTTTAAAATACCACTGAAGCGTAAGCTAAATAGATAAATACTGAGTACAAAGCCGCACATTAAATATATTCCATCCTAAACCTAAATCAGCTAGTAATCAAGAAATATAATGTGGTGAGTGGAAACGACCATTAAATGAAAGTAATATGGAGTGTTATTTCTTTGAAAAAAAAAAACCTTCCTTGACTCACTGTCGAGTTGCGCTTTCTCCATATGTTTCTGTTTGTGTTGTGAGAACTCTAAACCTGAATCAGTGGCAAAAAGTATCACCTGAATTCTAGTCCCTTAGAGTCTGTTAAACGCTGCTGATGACTGACATACAGTCCATTGAAGTAAAAAGAGAAATTATGTCTCGGTTTCGTTGAAATTCAGCGGAACTCACGATGAAATCAGTGAAATTCAGCCACTGAAACAGTCACTCATTTGCAGCGGAATACTTTTATCTTGTGACGCTGATATAGAGTCATTTGTCTAGCAGTGAAAAACCATGAAGATTTATTTGTGCTAGTTCACGAAAATATTTAGTTTGATTTAAAACCAGATCAGTCATTTGCGAATACTTGGCGTTGCCCACAATCGTTTTGGTTTAGATCTGTATTCTACTTGCTATAACCCTTACCACAAGACACAGGAAGTTATTGTGTAGAAATGATACATATTCGTATACTGAGCCATGTTGAAGAAGTGCGCTTTATGCTTACAACATGGCGGAAAATATGGCCGCCGGGGACCGGAATGACAGAGCATGAACAGTTTTGACCTCCGGTTCCGGGTCTCGATGTGCCAAAAAAGGCTATTTCATTCTACATGCCCGTAATTTTTTATTTAGGGTGTTGCAAAAGAATACATTTTTGGCGTGAACAGTACTACTCACGAATTTCTTATAACAACTGACACTTTGTAACCTATGGAAAAGGTTTGGGCACATCCAAGGCTCAAGAAGCAACCAATTATATAATAGTTGGCGTGTCACCAGCAACCGGTAGCATTGCCTAGGAAAAGGCGCCGTCCTTATTGGTGCTCACTTCTGGACTTGAACAGCACCGACCATGGGTTCGCCTATTCTGCAACATGTCACACATGAACGCGTATACTCTGGATGTGAAGGGGTCAAACTGCAGCCACAAAATAGCGGTTATTTTGCAGGCAGATCCCTACTTATAAGGCGCAATGGTAGGATCTCTAGGCATATCTGTATTAACATTGTCAGTAAAAAAAATAGAGACTGTTTGACATATTTACGTATTATTAACACTTTTAAAGAACCTAGCCCCAGGGTAGCTCTTGACATATTTCTATTTTTAAAAATCGTTTTTTTAACCCATTCATTTTAACATTAATTTATGGTTTCTGGTGTTCAAATAAGACATTTTTCGATTCGTGCTGTACTTAAAATGGCACATGTCTTGTTTCGTTATCAAAACCTATAAGATGTAGGCATAGTTTTCAGTAATCGTAGGGACACCCAAATTTCGCGAAAAGATTTCACAACCATGTATTTCGTAGCACTTTAGACCAGATTCCCTTCACTGATTGGATGATCTAGGTGTTACGCATCTAAGGTGTCTGCACGCGCATCACGGATCGGCAGTCTCGGAGTAACCTAATTCTGACTGGTCAGCCAAGAAAAAAATGTCTTCTCACAAAGATACGCCGCCAATAAGCGAAAGAAAATAGCTTTTTTGCTCATAGAGTATTGGAATCTAGCATGTGCGGTTAAGCAGTAATATGAACCCAGTCATAACGTAGAGCAGTAGCACGATTTACGTATCAGTTACTCACAGGGGAGATCACTGGGCCCTGAGCCTCGCTGTTTACAGTATCGGTCAAATATAACCTTCCCGTGCAACACGTAGACAACTGTCTACAACGGGCATGAAAGAGTTAATAAAAAACCGCACACTTAGAGCTTCACTGTTTCACTTATGTTTATCAGTATCTTGCAATAAAGTACAATATATTAAAAAATAAATTTCTTAAAAATAAAAAATGTTATTGTATGATTGCTGAAATAAACACGTTGCTTTGTAAATCATGTTACAAACATAAGGGCATGTAACTGGGAACCAATCTACTAGGTACTCAATTGGCTGACGGCCATCCAATTATGAAAACTGTCCGGTGAACTGTGGGCCAATACGGCTGTGGTAACTGGTAATCCAGAGACGAACAGAACTTGCGATACTGTAGTGGTGAATACACGTGACTTGCTTCTAGCTTTTATTTAATGCCAGTAATATGTACGGTATTTTTCTCAAAGTCTTAAAAGTGTGACGTCTGTAAGAGGAAATGGCTTTTGAAAAAATCTTTATTTTTATGCATGTCAGAAGAGAAAAATTGTGATATTTCTAACTCTTTTATTTAGTTGGTCGACACAGACAGGTCTCGGAGATACTAGATCCATAATATTGTAAATAGTTACATTTAATTTAAGGATGCAAGACTGTCTGAAAAAGGAAACTATGAACCGACAACAGTAATCGGGCATATTTTGATTCTTGATTCAGTCAGNATGCAAGACTGTCTGAAAAAGGAAACTATGAACCGACAACAGTAATCGGGCATATTTTGATTCTTGATTCAGTCAGTATTCCTCACCGATGAGCTTCGAAAAAAAAAAAACAAAAAGAGAGCGAGAGCTAGATGCAATTGTGCACATATTGTTGACGCCTGGTTTTCCACAGCCCGCTGATGCAAACCGTCGCTACAATGGTAACTAAGGAGGGGAGGGGAGAAAGAAAAAAAAGACACACGAAATGGACAAAAATCACTTTGTTTATCGGGCAGGATGGGCGCACAATGCTCCTCCCATTACGCGTAGAACCGCCATTATTCGCGGCACAATGCGCGGCTTTGGGAAAACGGACGGCAGGCGGTCAGGAGTTTTTTAATCGCGGGTGTTTATTTTCAATTTGAGGGCCATTGTTCGTCCGGCGGCAGGAATTCTGCTCAGCGAAATATTACCGGGTCAGTGACGTGCGTGCGGGAAGGCTGGGAGCATCACACATACGCTGCTCTTCTCGCCTACAGAAGGGGATGGAAGTAGAAAGGTTTTGGAGCAATATGTTTACGGGAATCCCCGTAGCCATAAATGCCATAAAAACCACTTTTCTTAGACTAGTTCCTGTCTTTGNAGCAATATGTTTACGGGAATCCCCGTAGCCATAAATGCCATAAAAACCACTTTTCTTAGACTAGTTCCTGTCTTTGATTTGCCCCAGATAACCTTCTGTATCCATGGCTCGTAATGGCGTGGCGCCTCTCAAGTCTGCAAGGGTCCGCGGTGGTGTAGTGGTTAGACTACTCGCCTCCCACCTAGGCGAACCGGTGGGATCACTCCCGGATTTTCGCATATGGGATTCATGCGAGGAATCTTGCCGGACAATGCCGCTGGACGAGGGGGTGGGGATCCCGAGGATCTCCCTTTCCCCCCGCCCTTTCATTCCGGTGTTGCTCCATATTCCCCTAGCTTCTCCCTCATCAGCTCTCAAGACCTTGCTATTAAGAGCCGCCCAGATCTCTTCACTCTTTCGCTCACTCACTCACTCAAATCTGTACGGAAAAAAGGGATGGATTACTCGGCGCATAAGGCCTTTTTATCTCGTTTGCAGATAAGAAGAAACCAGAAGCATCTGCCTTAAAATATTTTTTGTCAGAAATGCGGAAGAGCAATAAAATCCTCGAGAGCTTCAGATAAACGATATCAGGCACGGCTGTGTGACCAGAAAGTATTTATTTTAGTTCGTCACTCGGAAGTTTGTAGGTAAGTTCTGGTCCGCACACAGTGGCATTTCGTAGCCCTAAAGACTTGAGTTCTGAGACGCAACTATTTAGGTTCTCTCTGTATTTACGTGAGTGTGAGTGTAACTGTTTGGTAACTCTTGTCNGAGTTCTGAGACGCAACTATTTAGGTTCTCTCTGTATTTACGTGAGTGTGAGTGTAACTGTTTGGTAACTCTTGTCGTGAAATCATTGCGCTGCTAGTGTGTCACCATTCTGTATTCTAGAGAACTACTCGGAATGAACCAGGCAAACAAGGGGCCACGGTGGTGTAGTAAGTAGACTACTCGCTTACCACCTAGGCGAACCTGGTTCGAGTCCTAGTGGGGTCGCTCCCGGATTTTCGCATGTGTAATCGTGCCGCCGCTGATCGGTGGTTTTTCTCGGGCATCTCCCGTTTATCCTCCCCTCATTCCGGTTCTGCTTCATTCTCACCTCGCTTCTCCATAATCAGCTCTCAAGACCTCGATATTAAGAGCCGCCCAAATCTCATCACTCGCCAGGCAAACACAGAAGATTGATATCGCACAGCATCTCACAGAGCACACCACTATTAAGAGGCCAGTATGAGACTAATTGGGCAGTGTAATGAANCGCCCAAATCTCATCACTCGCCAGGCAAACACAGAAGATTGATATCGCACAGCATCTCACAGAGCACACCACTATTAAGAGGCCAGTATGAGACTAATTGGGCAGTGTAATGAACGTAACAGCATCCGGGAGTACTCAGACTTTTAAAACCAAGAACCATTTTTTCCTTCCTATAAAGAAAACGGTTTTCCTGCCATAATCCTCTGGAAAATGTAGAGCGTCTGGAACTATTGTAATGTTTAAGATATCCCCATTGGTTCGGTGACTAATATGGTAACTTTTCAGGAAAACATAATTTTATATCTCGGGAAACAGTTGCAATGATAAATTACTCCTGGCCGACGTTCCTGGCTCCGAGTCCGTGTGGCAACAGCACTGTGATCCTAGAGATAATTGGTTGGTCCGCACAGCAACGAGCGTCTATAAANCTCCGAGTCCGTGTGGCAACAGCACTGTGATCCTAGAGATAATTGGTTGGTCCGCACAGCAACGAGCGTCTATAAATAACGTCCTGATTTTATCAGAAATCGATGCCTGGTGTCGTATATGCATCACTTGTTCCGTCATAAGAACTACTTTACGTGCGTAGTATGCACTAAAAGAACACACGCCTCAGACGAGGTATGACGACATTCTAAGAGACCAAGCACTTTGCAAACACGATTTTCGAGATCTCCAACAAAGCTAAATACTGGCTTTTCACACTGCCTCAGTGCGAAATATACTGATCGGAAACAGTCAANCTCCGAGTCCGTGTGGCAACAGCACTGTGATCCTAGAGATAATTGGTTGGTCCGCACAGCAACGAGCGTCTATAAACAACGTCCTGATTTTATCAGAAATCGATGCCTGGTGTCGTATATGCATCACTTGTTCCGTCATAAGAACTACTTTACGTGCGTAGTATGCACTAAAAGAACACACGCCTCAGACGAGGTATGACGACATTCTAAGAGACCAAGCACTTTGCAAGCACGATTTCCGAGATCTCCAACAAAGCTAAATACTGGCTTTTCACACTGCCTCAGTGCGAAATATACTGATCGGAAACAGTCAAANCGAGATCTCCAACAAAGCTAAATACTGGCTTTTCACACTGCCTCAGTGCGAAATATACTGATCGGAAACAGTCAAAACTTGCATTGGTATAAAATCTGAACTTTGCTAGAGAATTAGCACTAATAAAAAGATAGCGTCCCTGCTTAAATTACTATACTTCATGCGGTAGTACAACGGGAACACTGCACGCGAGCTAAGAACCTTGCGTATAGATGCGTCGGGGCGGTAGGTACGTGGGTAGATATCGCCCTTATCGCTCCCTCGTAAGATGGGCGGCGGAAAAACACAATAAATAAGCATTGGGAAAAGCAGAGAGTAAAGAAAGCGCTATCAGTTTTAATAAAAATAACATTGTTTCAGTCTCAAATAAGGCCCTTGTAGGGGCCGGGTTGGGGCTGGGCTGTGGGTCCGGCAACCAGCATGTAAAGGGTGTAAGGTGAAGGGACCAGGTGCCCTGAAAACCAGACTGTGGTGCTCCGGTCTGCGCGTGTAAGGGGGGAACTAGGTCCTGGCAACCTTGTTGAGCTGACGTGACTACTGGAATGTCTGCTCTTGTCGGCCCATCCCTCGGCTCAAGCTCTAGCAGTACGTGACCGGCGTAAGTGTAAGAGT
>NQII01000887.1:507994-578527 GCA_002778355.1 Clitarchus hookeri | reverse complement strand
AGGGTGAGTCTTTAGGATAAAGCTGAATAGATAATCAGAAAACATGTCTCAAATAAAGTTTTCTCAGGGTACCGCACCGGAAAGTGTCGCTCTGAGTTCAAACCTATCGCAAAAGAGTGGTGCATTTTGAGATCAAGAGCCAAGTTCACTGAGGTGCTTGAGCTGGGGGCTCTTTGAAGAATTTAATTTAATTGGAGAACAATTCAGAACTGTCCTTGGAGTCGGAACGCAAGGGAAGACGAAGAGGACAGTGCGGTACTGGGCCCCCGCCTCTGCGTGGTTGGGTGGATCAACGGGTCACGAGGTTGTCAATCCACCGGACCTGCACTAGGTTTGTTAGTTGCCATAATTCCCCCAGTGGGACGCCTCGTGGAAGGTGAAGAGGGGGCAAAGAAAGGAAGCCGGTCTGAGGCCTACGGCCTCAGGATCGTCGAGACTGCGATCTCGTAGGCTTACCTAGTGATAAGGACAGTGTGGACACTTGTGTGTAAAACTTTTGTAGTGTGCAGTCAGTGTAGCGACTTGCCAGTGTAAGCACACAAAGTGTTAGTGTAGTAAGAGAGACTTGTGTGTAGTGTGTGTATAAGGCGTCATTGTGTGGTTACACAATGGCGTCTTCGACTAGCCCGTTTAGGCGGTAAAGATCTGGACTGTTGGACGCTCTAGGAGTAGTCGAAAAGCCTCTCTCTGTGAGACAGAAAATAAAGGGTTTAAGAACTTTCTAGATAAAGAAAGAATTACAAGGGAGGAGACAACAGTGGCTGTGACCCGCTTGCAAGATGTAAACTTTGACTGGCGACATTTTAAAATGTCCTCAACAGAGAAAAGGACACACATAAAGATATGGTGTTACATCTCTGAAGTTAAAGCAAGTGTTATCGACTCCTGGGTCCAAGAGTTTTATGAAGAGGAAGAGAAAGGTGGTGGAGAATAAGGGAAATCTGAAGAAGATGGAGAACGTGAGGATGTGGAGCGGCTGAGAGCTTCTGAGGACTCTGATGTCTCTTCAGAAGAAGAAATGTACTTAAAGACAACGACCATGTACATGGGTTCACACTGGATAGAAAGGAAGTAAATCCCTGAAGTCCGCCAGAATGGTCTTCCCTGAGGCAACCGACATGGAAGTGGTCACCAAGTCAACACAGAAGAAGGTGAGGGCGGAAGTGGAACCCGTCCCCAGTACTTCTGGTGAGGATCCAAAGGCAAAAATGAAGCTGAGGTTCCCATTGCCAGGTGAGAAGGGGAGTGACTCTTTGGAGGATGAAGAGAGCACTGTGGGCAAAATTCATGAGGAGACTAGGGAACTAGTCTCTTCAATGATGTAGTGGGTACTTAGTAAGAGTTCCAAAATAAACTCCACACAGGCAAATTGGCTGATTCCCAAATTAAGCCCATTACAAAGCACTATATATGGTGTCTCAATGGAAAATTCTAACTGATTGGAAAGCTGAAGCAATCAGAGAAGGCTACAGTTACGAGGCATGAGATCCTCAAGACTGGAAAAACAGAAGTATCTGTGATTAAAAGTTATGCCCAAGCTGCTGGAGCTGAAAGCATAAAGCCAAAGCCTGCCAAAAAGGTNCAGAAGTATCTGTGATTAAAAGTTATGCCCAAGCTGCTGGAGCTGAAAGCATAAAGCCAAAGCCTGCCAAAAAGGTGGTTTTGGTGTACCTGGAACGAAAAGGTATCATTAGTACGGAGACACGAGACAAAACAAAGAAAGGATTTTACCTTTAAGATGAAGGGCTGCAAATCAGAAACATGCGTGGCATAAGAAGTGGTGGTATTATGATTGAGGCCGGAGACGATAAAACCTTGGAATAGATCAATAATGCCACCAAAATACAGGCATTGGGTCTAAAATTAGAGGCCTCCAAGAGACGTGGCCCTAAGGTTGTGGTTTACGATGTGCCATGGAGTGAATATGGCGGAGATTTGCCTGAAACCATTTTCAGACAAAACTTCAGTAATGGGAACTGTGCTGGCCATAGCTTGTAAAGCATTGTAAGGGCTGTATCAGTCAGCCATAGAACTGGTTGGAGGGACACGGACAGGGTCAATGTGGTCCTAGAATGTGACCCAAAGGTGCGAAATGCANCAGCCATAGAACTGGTTGGAGGGACACGGACAGGGTCAATGTGGTCCTAGAATGTGACCCAAAGGTGCGAAATGCACTAATAGAAAAGGAAAGGATTTATGTTGGCTACGACAGTTGTCGAGTCCCTGACTATATATCTTTGTCACGATGTTNCTAATAGAAAAGGAAAGGATTTATGTTGGCTACGACAGTTGTCGAGTCCCTGACTATATATCTTTGTCACGATGTTATAAATGTCAGCAATGGGGACACATTGCATGTGAATGCATAGAAAAGGAGTCCACTTGTTCAAGGTGTGGTATTATAGGCCATGAATATGGTAACTTCCCTAAAAAAAGTGACAGGGAGTACAAAGAGATATGTGCTGTCACAAAAAGGGACAAGCACACGACAAGAGAGTGGACTCCAGGGACNATCAGAAGGCCCTGTCCGTGGAACTCACGAGAATTGATTATGGCTTGTTAAAGCGTCCTGAGGTGTGGACAGTTGAACACGCAACGGTTAGCGGTGGATGCCGCAGAGCTAAATAGGATTGTGTTGGAGAAGAAACTTGATATTGTGCTTTTACAGAAACCCTATGTGCCATTTGATACTGTGGTGGGCCTGCGGGGTAGGGTGTTTACCTGTGGCGGAAACCCGAGGGCTGGTGTACCGGGGACCAATATGAGCATTGACGTCTCAATGAGGTCAAGTGTGTCAAACACACATCACGTGTGTGTGCAAATAGTTAAAGGCACAGTTGAATGTTGAATGGCGTCCTCGTACTTCCAGTTCGGGGATGATGTTCAGGTAAACCTGGATAGATGGGAGGTTATAGCGGATACACTAAGGGATAAGCCACTTGTTATTGGGGCAGATGTGAATGCCAAATCTGAGCTGTGCCACTCCCCTGTTACGGACGATGCTGGTGAACAAGTAAGTCAGTTTTTACTTACTAACGATATGGAAGTAACGAAAAGAGAGGGAGAATTTCCCACTTTTGTCTCGTAGGCCCACAATACGCAGTCGTTTTTGGATATGACGGTAGTTTTTGGATATGAGGGCCAGGAACTATGTGAGGAAGTGGTCTGTGATGGACGAATGTTCTAGCGACCACAGACTCATCATATTTGAAATCCAAAGTGATGGAAGGAGTACCCCTCGGCTAGAAGAAAACGAGTTGAGGTTTGTCCACAACATGGCGGACTGGGCTGCCTTCGACCGTACCATGTTGAGGAGGCTTAAATAAAGCAATGCACTGAAGAAAGCAGATATAGAAGAAAGGGTGAGAGCAATCACGGAAATAATAAAAGGGATCTGTGAAGAACAGCTACGCAATACCACACAGGGCGTCCCAAACCTGTCATGGTGGGACAAGGTATTGGAAGAGGAATGGTGAAGATCTGAGCAGAACAAGGAGAAGGCTACATAGACTGTGGGGCAAAGAGCATGAGCAATTCTCCCAGGTCTATAAGCTCAAGAAACAGGCCTACTTCGTCAAGGAGTGGAAGAGGAAGGAACGGTCGTGTGAAGAGNCTCCCAGGTCTATAAGCTCAAGAAACAGGCCTACTTCGTCAAGGAGTGGAAGAGGAAGGAACGGTCGTGTGAAGAGGAAGGAACGGTCGTGTGAAGAGTTCGTAACTCGCGCAGGAAACGAGGATCCTTTTGGCCTCGTTTACAANTGAAGAGGAAGGAACGGTCGTGTGAAGAGTTCGTAACTCGCGCAGGAAACGAGGATCCTTTTGGCCTCGTTTACAAGCTTGCAACAAATACGCTTAAAAGAAACTCCCCACCATTGTGCATAAGCGTAAATGGAATAATGTTGACTGATCAGCATAGATCAGTGGAAGTCCTGCTTCACACACTCCTACCAGATGACTCTCTTGTGGAAGAGGGGGAGGACCACATGAGAAAGAGACAGCTAATGGAAATTGTACCTGAAGTCCAAGATGCTCCAGAGTTTTCTGAAGAAGAGCTTACAGCTATTGTCTACCAAATGAAAAATGTTAAAGCTCCAGAACTGGATGGCATAACTTCTAAAATCCTCAAGAGATGTTATTCGAGGATCAAAAAGGTGCTGCTAAGGATCTTCAATGATTGTCTCAAGGATGGTGTGTTACCTTCCCCTTGGAAACTTGGATACTTGAGAGTGCTGTATAAAGGTAATGATAAGAAGACTGATGACCCTAAATAGTACCGGCCATTGACGCTGCTTCCGGTGATAGGCAAAGTCTTTGAAAAGTTAATAAACAGAAGCCTCATTATGGCTTCAAGAAAGGCACAGTAAACAGATTTCGGTCTACATGATATAATGAAGGTCATAAGAGAGTGTCCTGAAAAGTACGCCACGGGGGTGTTTCTGGATATCTCTGGAGCCTTCGACAATGCCTGGTGGCCGGAGGTTATGCATCAACTCAAGAGGAAGAGGTGCCCTGCAAACATCTATAGGGTCATTCAGGATTTATTTTCCAATAGATGGAGCCTGTTCTGCAAAAACTACGCAGGTAAAGAAACGCCTAACGAAGGAATGCCCACATGGTTCGGTCTTCGGCCCGATCCGATGGAACGTCCTTTTCGAAGGGTTTCTGGAGCTGGGCCATCCGCCGGGGTGCACTGTATTTGGCTATGCGGATGATGGACTGGTCTTAATTTCTGAATATTCAAGAAACGTGCTGGAAAACAAGGCCGCAGTAATATTGGAGAAGATATACAACTGGACTATAACAGTAAAATTTAAATTCTCCATGNGCTGGAAAACAAGGCCGCAGTAATATTGGAGAAGATATACAACTGGACTATAACAGTAAAATTTAAATTCTCCATGAAAAAAACCAAGACAATGCTGTTAAAAGAAAATTTCAAGAGACCATCGACGGTGCGCTTTGGGGTGAGTTCAGTCGAAAATATGCACGAATTCAAGTACCTGGGAGACATCATGGATGACAAAATGAGTTTCCTCAAACATGCGGAATGTGTTTCTAGAAAGGCCATAGTGGTCTTCCAGAAACTGAAGAGAATTGGCAACACTAGTTGGGGCCTGAGTAATACAAAGCTCAGGACGATTTATCGAGCTGTCTTTGAGGCAATTGTCACGTACGGAGCTGTGATGTGGTTTCATATAGTTGAATTGACCTTGCATAACAGGAGGTTCATGCGTGCTCAGAGGGCGGCACTGCTGACCGTTCCAAGGGCATACAAAACTGTCTCTAATGAGTCGTTCCCTGTATTAGTTGGTGTTCTGCCAATTGACCTTCTGGTCAGATATAGGGGTCTCACGCTGCAGAGAGCTCGAGCCGCAAGGCTGTCAAAGGAAAACAAATCTGAAATAATGCATGAAATCATGGACCAGTGGCAAGAAAGATGGGATACATCAGATAAGGGAAGACATACATACTAGATTTAAGAACTAGAATGAGCTGCAAATGGGTACGTATAAACCATTACAGTATGCAGTTGTACACTGGCCATGGGAATTTCAAAACTAAGCTCCACAGCCTTCGACTGGTGCAGTCTCCGCCGTGTGATGTCTCTGGAGTGGACGATACTGTTCAACACCAAATCATGGAATGTCTAAAAACAGAAGACATTACAAAAAGGCTTGAAGAAACAATGCAAGAAAAGGGCATTCACTTAGATATGGGAAATATAATGACAATTAATGCTCTCAGTAAGTTATAGAAAGAGTTTGCCACTCAAATTTGAAGAAGGCTTGAAGACTTAGAGGAGTGGCAAAGAGAACAAATTTCTGATAACCCATAATGGGGTATTTAGTTAAGTCTTCACAAAAGTAAAATGGAATATCCTAGATTGGTGAGGAGGACCGGTTTTTAAAATGAGAAAACCGGTAGAATACCGAGTAACGGCACTAAAGAAAGTGAATGGCCCGAAGAGACAAGAGGAGAAAGTGCAGTGTACTGTCTTACTCATCCGAGTACAGTTGCAGTGCGGGAGGATGGAGGATGTGCTGGCCTTCGGGTCTTAAAAACCTGTCTCAAATAAAATGTTAACGATTTATAAACTTCTTTGTTCTTATATTATATTCGATGTAAATTATCAACATGTCAACCAGAAAATAATTTTATGTCTGTTGGACCTCCCTGACACGACCTGTGGCGCGACAGTAGCGGATAGTTCATAAACGAGTACTAGTGGGCTCTGAACACCACGACGAATGGAAGGCGCCAATAAACGTGTATTTTCGTAGGGCATGTCCGTCTAAGTGCATGTTAAGTAACAGCGACTACATGTCTACTAGGTTGTGATTATGATGTTTCTAAGTTTGGTTCACCTACCTTAAGATGATTATGTACTCAAAAGTATTTTCTATAAATCGTTGTTTGCATGCATGTAAATTATCTCAAGAAATAAATGTTTTAGGAATACGAATTTTTGCCACAGAAAGTAAAATCAAATTATGCAAGCCTCCACTTTTTTTGGGTTGCATTAAGCGTATTAATAAAATTATTAACACGACACCAATTTTTCTTTTTTTTTAATTGCCAGCGCTCTCTTGCATCTGTCCCTCGAATGGAAAAAATAGTTGCAGGTACACATGACTCTTAACCAGGAATCGAAATAAAACAATGCGCCGTGAGAAAGCCCTTGATNGCTGGAAAACAAGGCCGCAGTAATATTGGAGAAGATATACAACTGGACTATAACAGTAAAATTTAAATTCTCCATGGTAAAAACCAAGACAATGCTGTTAAAAGAAAATTTCAAGAGACCATCGACGGTGCACTTTGGGGTGAGTTCAGTCGAAAATATGCACGAATTCAAGTACCTGGGAGTCATCATGGATGACAAAATGAGTTTCCTCAAACATGTGGAATGTGTTTCTAGAAAGGCCATAGTGGTCTTCCAGAAACTGAAGAGAATTGGCAACACTAGTTGGGGCCTGAGNTGGAATGTGTTTCTAGAAAGGCCATAGTGGTCTTCCAGAAACTGAAGAGAATTGGCAACACTAGTTGGGGCCTGAGTAATACAAAGCTCAGGACGATTTATCGAGCTGTTTTTGAGGCAATTGTCACGTACGGAGCTGTGATGTGGTTTCATATAGTTGAATTGACCTTGCATAACAGGAGGTTCATGCGTGCTCAGAGGGCGGCACTGCTGACCGTTCCAAGGGCATACAAAACTGTCTCTAATGAGTCGTTCCCTGTATTAGTTGGTGTTCTGCCAATTGACCTTCTGGTCAGATATAGGGGTCTCACGCTGCAGAGAGCTCGAGCCGCAAGGCTGTCAAAGGAAAACAAATCTGAAATAATGCATGAAATCATGGACCAGTGGCAAGAAAGATGGGATACATCAGATAAGGGAAGACATACATACTAGATTTAAGAACTAGAATGAGCTGCAAATGGGTACGTATAAACCATTACAGTATGCAGTTGTACACTGGCCATGGGAATTTCAAAACTAAGCTCCACAGCCTTCGACTGGTGNTATAAACCATTACAGTATGCAGTTGTACACTGGCCATGGGAATTTCAAAACTAAGCTCCACAGCCTTCGACTGGTGTAGTCTCCGCCGTGTGATGTCTGTGGAGTGGACGATACAGTTCAACACCAAATCATGGAATGTCTAAAAACAGAAGACATTAGAAAAAGGTTTGAAGAAACAATGCAAGAAAAGGGCATTCACTTAGATATGGGAAATATAATGACAATTAATGCTCTCAGTAAGTTATAGAAAGAGTTTGCCACTCAAATTTGAAGAAGGCTTGAAGACTTAGAGGAGTGGCAAAGAGAACAAATTTCTGATAACCCATAATGGGGTATTTAGGTAAAGTCTTCACAAAAGTAAGTTGGAATATCCTAGATTGGTGAGGAGGACCGGTTTTTAAAATGAGAAAACCGGTAGAATACCGAGTAACGGCACTAAAGAAAGTGAATGGCCCGAAGAGACAAGAGGAGAAAGTGCAGTGTACTGTCTTACTCATCCAAGTACAGTTGCAGTGCGGGAGGATGGAGGATGTGCTGGCCTTCGGGTCTTAAAAACCTATCTCAAATAAAATGTTAACGATTTATAAACTTCTTTGTTCTTATATTATATTCGATGTAAATTATCAACATGTCAACCAGAAAATAATTTTATGTCTGTTGGACCTCCCTGACACGACCTGTGGCGCGACAGTAGCGGATAGTTCATAAACGAGTACTAGTGGGCTCTGAACACCACGACGAATGGAAGGCGCCAATAAACGTGTATTTTCGTAGGGCATGTCCGTCTAAGTGCATGTTAAGTAACAGCGACTACATGTCTACTAGGTTGTGATTATGATGTTTCTAAGTTTGGTTCACCTACCTTAAGATGATTATGTACTCAAAAGTATTTTCTATAAATCGTTGTTTGCATGCATGTAAATTATCTCAAGAAATAAATGTTTTAGGAATACGAATTTTTGCCACAGAAAGTAAAATCAAATTATGCAAGCCTCCACTTTTTTTGGGTTGCATTAAGCGTTATAATAAAATCATTAACACGACACCAATTTTTCTTTTTTTTTTTAATTGCCAGCGCTCTCTTGCATCTGTCCCTCGAATGGAAAAAATAGTTGCAGGTACACATGACTCTTAACCAGGAATCGAAATAAAACAATGCGCCGTGAGAAAGCCCTTGATCAGACCGAGGAGACGGCCTCGCGCTTTCCATCGCAGAGAGAACATTAAAAAAAAATGTAGCCCCAAGGGAGGTTGGTGCTAGTGTGAAAGGGGTTGTTTATAAAGGAGGAGGTGGAGAAGAGAATGATGGCTGGGGGGAGGGAGAGGTCCGAGCAAACAGCGGCTTCCGCACGCCGATGATCCATCTTCGTCACGGCGACTGCGAATGGCGAAACAAAACTAAAAACTTNCAAACAGCGGCTTCCGCACGCCGATGATCCATCTTCGTCACGGCGACTGCGAATGGCGAAACAAAACTAAAAACTTGTCCAGAAATGAAACTCGCTGCGGGAAATGCGATTGTGATTGATGGCGCATGACGCGTCTGCTACGAGATACAAGCAGAAAAAAAATGTTATGAAAACATAACAACCGTATTTGTTACGCCGTTTTTTTTCCGCTCCTTTAAATCCTACTCAAGAGCTTTGTTCGCGTTTTCTTCAAGGACCATTAGGGACGACACTTCTACCAATCTCACGTAGAACTTCATCTTCAAGCCNCAAACAGCGGCTTCCGCACGCCGATGATCCATCTTCGTCACGGCGACTGCGAATGGCGAAACAAAACTAAAAACTTCTCCAGAAATGAAACTCGCTTCGGGAAATGCGATTGTGATTGATGGCGCATGACGCGTCTGCTACGAGATACAAGCAGAAAAATAATGTTATGAAAACATAACAACGGTATTTGTTACGCCGTTTTTTTTCCGCTCCTTTAAATCCTACTCAAGAGTTTTTGTTCGCGTTTTCTTCAAGGACCATTAGGGACGACACTTCTACCAATCTCACGTAGAACTTCATCTTCAAGCCNCTTTGTTCGCGTTTTCTTCAAGGACCATTAGGGACGACACTTCTACCAATCTCACGTAGAACTTCATCTTCAAGCCTGCAATAGTTTTAAACCAATTTTAAAATTTTCTGAGAGTAGAAACAAACAATTTGCGAAACTCGCAATGCTGAAATTCCTGAAACAAGGTGAAATCAAGCAGATAGCGAATTTTCAGATTTTTGTGCCACTTTAGAAACAACTTCCCGAAAATCTCGAATAAGTCCAGAAATTCTCAGATTATGAAAAGTTTTTAATGTAGTTCGCTGTGTTTCGCAAACATAAGCTTTAGAGTTCGTTTTTAAAATGTTTGATTGCCGAAATAAATTGTTCCTGTAATCTTTCTTGCATCCGATATGGAACAGTGGCGTGTGGTAAAGTGTTGCAAGGTAAGCTGGTGCTTTTTCAGTTCTGTACACACTCGGTGCACGCAGCAGTAACCAGAGTGGAACCGGGAGAAACAGAATGTACAGCGGCCACTCACGAGAGAGTGGCGCGGCACCCACTATACACATGCTGTGAAGTGGCCGATGTGTAAACTAGCAAACGATTACGTATAGCACAGATCAAAACACAGCCTACATTGCAACAGTTCACCACACGCCGCTGATAAGGAATGATAGCGGGGAAACGCTGACGTATGGTTGTTTCCGGAGAGAGTACCATTTTTGAGAATCTTGCTATGTTTCATCATTCTTCCTACTGTTACCTGAAATACTAAAAATAGAGCCATGCCAGTGAAATCCAGTAGAAATGACTCCACTTAAAATCAGATGCACCTTACTGATTATTACAGTTGCTGAACTACAATTATTTGAATTTTGGTCTCGCGGAGTTGTAAAGTGGCAGATAACCGTGAGCATTGATAACATCGTAAATTAAAACATCCGTAATGAAATTACTAAACATAGGAGGAACCGTTTCGTATGTAAATTGAGTTAGTTTCTGAACATTACAAAGAGGTTGAAATGCTTGAGGCGCAATAAAACGAAGGGCTGCGATGGCTGAGAGGTTATACTGCTCGCNACATTACAAAGAGGTTGAAATGCTTGAGGCGCAATAAAACGAAGGGCTGCGATGGCTGAGAGGTTATACTGCTCGCTTCCCACCAAGGCGAACTGAGTTCAATCCCCGGCCGGGTCACTGCTGCTGGTCGGGGGGTTTTCCCGGCTATCTCCCGTTCCCCCCGCCTTTGCATTCCGGTGCTGCTCCATTCTCACATCATTTCACCCTCATAGGCTCTCAAGACCTCATTGTTAAAAGCCGCTCAAATCTTTCAGCTCAACAAAATAAACTGGTGCCCGAAACATGACTTTTTACATGGAAAAGTGAAAGCTTTTCTTTGCGTTTTACTCAAAACGTATTTATTTCCGAAGCATGAAAATATTCCTACGTGGCGAAACGATTGTCGACACGTAAACAAGCGCCAAATAGTTTGCTGCATTGTTAAGGATAATGCCGGCCACTCACAGTGGTGACAACCAATGAACGAACAGTTAAGGTTTTAGTTTATTTCTGGATTTGAAAGTGCTCAGTAACGTCTACCGGTGTTATACCTGAAGGCATTTCAGGGGACGGCTTACAAACTAACTTAAGACATAACTTAAACTAGCATCCATGCCTTACCTAGGATTCCAACCCAGATCCCCCCGCGCCCCAGAACGGTGGCGCAACATCCCACTGCGCCACGGTAGGTCGGCGTTAAGACTTTAGTCCGCAGAGGACTGCGGCGTCTAGCCCACAGATCGTTCAACACGCGAAATTGTCCTGTCCCTAACTAAATGTTTTAACCGGAGGCACGGTATCAATAAAAAATTGGTTTTTAATGTTAGTTAATTGGTGCAATGCATCAAGGTCTCCACATCAAGCATAAATGAACCAAACAAAAGCGTATCTCATGTTGTATCTTCAGATATGACAATGAATACCACACAGTGAAACTGATTTTCTGTCCATTACAATGTGCCCACCTGTATTTTACTGCTTCTTAAATTACTTTCCGTGGCTCGTTTTTCACTAGCTCATATCACTAACTTCAGTTTAGAGTGTACTTCCAGCACGTGTAAAAACATGGACCTAACGATTTGTATACAGTCGTGATCCAAGTGGCACAGTAAAATCTTTAGAACCAAAAGTTCTGGTAAAATTTCTGTACATATGAGTATACCAGTTAGTATTTGTATGAAATATTTGGAACTGAGGGCAGGGATATGCTTCAAAAACTGATTTAAAAAGTGCAAATTAATCAAAACCAGGTGTACTAAGGTAAGTATATTTCCAATCATGTCGTGACAGAAACTTCCGCTTCATACTTGGGATGTCTGGCTGACGACTTCCAAATACTCATGAAGCACAAAGACGGCGACATTGCAGTTGAAGAAAGAAATAGCCGTTGCTTTATATTTGTGCCTAACGCAATAAAGTAATTCGTTTTCAAAACACGAAAACGTGTCACATATTTTACGTAGTTCACACAAAACATCACATTAGGAAAATCTGACATGCTTTACCTCATAAATAAGAACGAGTGCATAAATACGTATACATGCTCATACACGTACATAAATACGAAAATAATAATCTATACAATCTTAACTACTCTTACTTATTATTTTTATGTGATATTCAAAATAATTTAAAAAAAAACTTAAATGATAACGACATACAAAAACTGCTATTAGTAAAATAGCTAGAATGAAATTAAAAAGATACATTGGAAACTGACACGATTGATAAAATAGAGAAAAAAATATTGTATTCTTAGCACCTATAAGGTGGATCAATTTCAAATACATTTGCCATTCCTCCAGCCCTTTAATGTTCCTTTTCCCCGTCTTTGAGCAATTACAAAGCTTCGCGGAGGAGACGGGGAAGAAATTTCCCGAATCAGGCATATCGACAGGTACTATCGAAACCAAATGCCTTGTTTAAACGCAAAAATCCTGTCTTATGAAGAAATAAAATGAATGAGAACTGGCATCAAAAGGATACAGCTCTACGTATGCATCAACGGCTTCTGTTTTTGAAGCTACTGAACTGTGAATGATCGCATCCAATTCTGAGGGCTCCTCACACATAACAGGAAATATTAAGGAAGATATTAATTTCTGTCCTGCACTCGTATTCTTTTCTCTCTCAATAAATCAGGTCTACAAGAGTGATAAGATCTCGTGTAAACTTTGTGTAAAGAAAGGCGGCACGAACACAACACGCACGTCGCGTGTTTCCCGGTGGTATTTCGCAGCGCCCGCTTACACAGCTCACTGGCTCGCGACACGCATAAATCCTGCCGTACACACAAACACCACTTAAAGGCGTACTGTGCATTCTTCCGCCTATTAACTACTTAAGGTACACAGTAATTTTTCTTTTCAGGTGTTGCAAGAATGCATTTTTGGCGTGAACCGTACTCGCGATTTTTTTTTAACAACTCACACTTTGTAACCTATGGACAGGGTTTCAGTACATCCATAGCCCAAGAAGAAACCAATTATATAATAAATGGCGTGTCAGCAGCAACCAATTATATACTAGTTGGCATGTCAGCGGCAACCAATAGCATCGCCCAGGGAAAGGCGCTGTCCCTATTGGTGCTCACTTCTGGAATTGAACAGCGCCGACCATGGGTTCGCCTAATCTGGAAGATGTCACACGTGAACGCCTTATACTCGGGATAATATGTTAAGAGATTAACGTCCTTCCATAGCAAAGATTCTGGCATTGTTGATAATTACGATGACAAAAATTTGCTGAGAAGTTGATTGTAGTTTTTAAGGGCCCTGAAGAAGGTCTCGCGGTGCGTGAATTTCAGAAATATAAAATTAAGAATCGAAATTGTAATCCTGTAGATATTTCGATTGGGCTTGATTTATTCACGTTAGTTTTGAAATTAGGAAACCATTACATACAGTAATAGTTGATACGATGTACATGAATAAAAAAAATTTGTTTGGCTGTTTTTCAAATTACAACGTAATAAAACTACAAAATCAGTGCAGATGCAAAAGTTNCATAAAAAAAATTTGTTTGGCTGTTTTTCAAATTACAACGTAATAAAACTACAAAATCAGTGCAGATGCAAAAGTTATTGTCTTAAAATTTATATAATTTTTTTAATGTAAATTTTATTATAACCAAACTTAAACAAAATTATTCTCTTAATTTTGACGGAATATTATATATTCTGTTTTAAATTTTTGTTAACATTTCTTCTTTACGATATAAATATGTTTTAATTAAAAAATTGTATATAGCCTCTCCTAAATTTTAAGACAATTATTTTTGTATATGTACTGAGGTTGTGGTTGTAATTCTTCATTTCAGCAAAAAGTTTGCAACTTTTGAAATGAGAACTACAGACTTTTTCATCAATAAATGCACATAATAGCAGCATTAAAACATATTCTCAATAAATGTAACACCATAAATATATATTAAGTAGTTCAAATGTTGTTCTTCTTTTTATATCAAGGGAATCTGTTTCCCTATACAGAACAACGTGACCGAATGCTCTTGGCTAACAACGACATTCCCAGGGAAAAGGATGAACTAGAGAAGCTTCTTCAGGAGACCTTTCTGGGAAGAGGGGAGGATGCTAGAAGAGAAGCCATCAAGACGTATGGAAGGCATACGCTGGAGACTATGGAAAGGGTTTTACCGGCTACAAAATAATCAGGTACTAAGGCAGGCAAGAAAGAGCAGAAAATGAACAACTACCCCTCCAGAAGACGGGCTGGACCTGGAGGGGCCGAGCAGGTGTTGGTCAACCTCGCCTGCTTCTCCCGCCACCCCCCTAAGCAAGGAACTAATGGTGGAGCTGAGAAAGGTGATAGTCTGAACTACTTGGTACGACACCAGATGGGAACAATACAGACCAAGGACAGACTGGCTGAAAAGAACCCAAAGAAAGAACATCGGACGATGACTCACGGTGAGATAGCCAACCCCACAGTGATCTAGAGAAGAAAGGAAAAGAAAGATCACAGGATGAGTGGTCTCATGCCTTACTCGCATCGAGTACAGTTGCATGAGGGGAGGAAGGAGAGGCCCACGTGGGGCGCTCCCCGGAAGCAGTCTGTACCATATACTAAAGATGAGGTAGACCGATCTCGCTGGCTGCGCACGACCAATCTCTGTATCCCAACATTGAACTGCTTTTCTGGTAATACTAGCAAAAAAGGCGTGGATTGGATTTGAGGTTAAAAAACTATTTAGTTTAAAAGCGCATTGAAATGTTTGTATACTTCCTGTAACAAATTTTTAATGCAGTTATATCAAATTAAAATTGGTAAAAGTATCTTATTCATATAAAATTAAGTTAGAAACAAATACGTTCATCACTGTTGACCACGTGACTTTGACAGTTGTAGGTTAATGTTAGGTACATGCGAAGTAAACGAATAAGTGGTCTACCTCATCTTTAGTTTATGATCTGTACAGTACAAGGATGAACTTAAAATAAACACCCATTACAGTTTTGACTAAAATTTTACGTAGAAAGTATATATAAATAAAGTCTGATTACATAGCAATTCCGCAGAACTGTAAAAAAGAATATATGTGTTGTGATACAGACAATAAGGATTTTACGAGGAGGGGACGGTGGGGTGGAGCTATACATAGGACGGCGCTTCAGTTAGCGTCGTCCTGCGAGACACTCTACTTTGGATGGGACCGCGGTGACTGAGCGGTTAACTTGCTCGCCTCCCACCAAGGTGAACCGGGTTCAATCCCTGTCCGAGCCACTCCCGGATTTTCGTAAGTGGGAGTTGTGCCGGACGATGCCACTGGTCAGTGGGTTTTCTCGGGGATCTCCCGTTTCCCAGCCCTTTCATTCCGACGTTACTCCATACTTACCTCAATCACCCTCATCGGCTCTCAAGACCTCGCTGTAAGGAGACGCCCAAATCTCTTCAATAAATCACTGTACTTTTAAGTATCACGCAAGGAACGAAGTAAACATTCTAAAGTACGTGATCTCGGGTACCGCAACCACACAATAGTGACAGCCGCTTAGTACAGTGAACTCCAGCCGCAAACGTTAGCAAAATGGNCTGTCCGGGCCACTCCCGGATTTTCGTAAGTGGGAGTTGTGCCGGACGATGCCACTGGTCAGTGGGTTTTCTCGGGAATCTCCCGTTTCCCAGCCCTTTCATTCCGACGTTACTCCATACTTACCTCAATCACCCTCATCGGCTCTCAAGACCTCGCTGTAAGGAGACGCCCAAATCTCTTCAATAAATCACTGTACTTTTAAGTATCACGCAAGGAACGAAGTAAACATTCTAAAGTACGTGACCTCGGGTACCGCAACCACACAATAGTGACAGCCGCTTAGTACAGTGAACTCCAGCCGCAAACGTTAGCAAAATGGCTTCGCTAGCCAGCAACGTGTCGAAACGCCGTTCGCTAATCGTCGACTGGTAACGTGCTTGTTGCGAGCCAGCAGCCCAGCCAATAGAGGACGTTCCGCAACATGCAATAGCCAACCCGGACACAAGGCTCGTCGAAGAGAATGGCGCAGCCAATCAGCGAATGTTACTTCACACTTTTCTGAAGCCATGTTCAAGTTCTACTTCAAGGATATTCCTCCGCCTCGTGCAAACTAAGCTTAACTAAGTCTGGAAAATTAAACCAAAGGACAGCGCACCGAATTCGTGTGCACTCGGTCGTAATGATATTTTGCATGACAATTATTTCTTACTTGGCAGTACCAACACATATGTTTTCTCACTTATATTACTCATATTTATTATAAATGAAATATGATTATTAATTAATTTAATATAGGTGAAAATCAATTTAAGAAAATAGGAAATACTTTTATGTTATCAGAGGTATAAAACATTTGTTATGCATGACATATGTAGGAAATAACTAAACACGTTATAAATAGGGTGATTTTTCAAAAGTTTGATTCAAAAAGTGTGCAGAAACCGTGAATAGACTATATAAGCCAACACCAACCACTACAGTGGAAAAATAAGATCCCGTAACCTCTCTACAAGTATTTCTCTAATCACTAATAAAGAGTATGGTTCCTACCTATATGTCTCCTGTAGAATTTTCTATTAATGCATGTAGCAGTTTTGAATTATTTACTTTCGAAAGGGTTTTTACGGTTCCTATGGCGGTTTTTCCTTCCTATTCTTAGTTATAGGTTAACTATAGGTACACCTAGGGAGGTAGTCATTGCTCCAAACGCGACGATGGCTCTCCAATCCCTCTCTGCCGCGATGCATGCCTCCTTGCATGGATTCCCTCCCGTGCAGGCGTAGGGGGTTCAGCACTGAGACGCATTTAGCTCCCGTCCCTACCTCAGACGTACGTCTAACACTTGGAATTAGGGTAGGTTAGGAAAAAAANCTGAGACGCATTTAGCTCCCGTCCCTACCTCAGACGTACGTCTAACACTTGGAATTAGGGTAGGTTAGGAAAAAAACGTCGCGCTATTTCACTTCTGCTGTACAAAGGCGTATGGGCTGTTCACTGTAAAGTGAACCTTTCTGAAAGCGTTGCTTATGACCCCTTTTCTCCTCCAATTTGTATCCTTCCTTTATATTCAAAGTTAATATTGCCCTGGACCACATCACTTTATTGATGCGTTAGTTAAGTGTAACTGTGGAATCAACATAAATGTAAATATGTTACAAATACGGCTATCCTTGCACTTACCCTTACAAAACAAACAGAAAAAAATTCATTAACGTCATTAGCTATCCACAAATTTAAACATCACACTTCTAATAAGATGCTAACACTTGGAACTATTTTCTCCGTGTCGCTACAAACTTGACAGACGGCTTGCTAGACGGTGTTTTCATTAAAATACAGGTGGTAACGGACAGTGATAATTTTTCAAATGCTGATTTAAAAATTGCTCACTTTGCCCTTAACAGACTATACCTATTATATGGTAAAGTATTTAACCTCAAACTCTAAAATAGAAACTGTTAAAACATCTGCAAATCAGCGAATTCGATTGCAGATATGTTGAAACTGCTCTACATGAATCAGGAAATTTCCACTGGTTATTTTAGTTTCTGGTATCCACTTATTAAAAAAAAGTGATTTCTACTGGCTGTTAGTGAACCGCGCTGGACTGGTAGTGAAACCTCAGTGCATTCCACTGATTCACCAGTAGATACCAGCTAATTAACTAAACATTCATTAATGTAATTATATTGATTAAAATCACTGATTCATATTTAGAGTGTAACATGGTATCCCGAGTACAGGGTCTTTTCGTTCACGTCTGACATGTTGCAGAACAGATGAAATCATTCTCAGTGCTGCTCAAGTCCCAGAAGCCAGCTGCAATACGGACATCTCCTTTCTCTGGGCAACGCTACTGGTTGCTGCTAATACACCAATTATTTTATAACTGGCTGATTTTTGTGCCGTGAATCTACCGAAACACTTTTCAAAGGTTCCAAAGTGTTGACNGTATGGGCTGTTCACTGTAAAGTGAACCTTTCTGAAAGCGTTGCTTATGACCCCTTTTCTCCTCCAATTTGTATCCTTCCTTTATATTCAAAGTTAATATTGCCCTGGACCACATCACTTTATTGATGCGTTAGTTAAGTGTAACTGTGGAATCAACATAAATGTAAATATGTTACAAATANTGGACCACATCACTTTATTGATGCGTTAGTTAAGTGTAACTGTGGAATCAACATAAATGTAAATATGTTACAAATACGGCTATCCTTGCACTTACCCTTACAAAACAAACAGAAAAAAATTANTATCCTTGCACTTACCCTTACAAAACAAACAGAAAAAAATTCATTAACGTCATTAGCTATCCACAAATTTAAACATCACACTTCTAATAAGATGCTAACACTTGGAACTATTTTCTCCGTATCGCTACAAACTTGACAGACGGCTTGCTAGCCGGTGTTTTCATTAAAATACAGGTGGTAACGGACAGTGATAATTTTTCAAATGCTGATTTAAAAATTGCTCACTTTGCCCTGAACAGACTATACCTATTATATTGTAAAGTATTTAACCTCAAACTCTAAAATAGAAACTGTTAAAACATCTGCAAATCAGCGAATTCGATTGCAGATATGTTGAAACTGCTCTACATGAATCAGGAAATTTCCACTGGTTATTTTAGTTTCTGGTATCCACTTATTAAAAAAAAGTGATTTCTACTGGCTGTTAGTGAACCGCGCTGGACTGGTAGTGAAACCTCAGTGCATTCCACTGATTCACCAGTAGATACCAGCTAATTAACTAAACATTCATTAATGTAATTATACTGATTAAAATCACTGATTCATATTTAGAGTGTAACATGTTATCCCGAGTACAGGGTCTTTTCGTTCACGTCTGACATGTTGCAGAACAGATGAAATCATTCTCAGTGCTGCTCAAGTCCCAGAAGCCAGCTGCAATACGGACATCTCCTTTCTCTGGGCAACGCTACTGGTTGCTGCTAATACATCAATTATTTTATAACTGGCTGATTTTTGTGCCGTGAATCTACCGAAACACTTTTCAAAGGTTCCAAAGTGTTGACTAGACCTATACCGCAAAAAAAAAAAATGTTTTCACTTTGCAACACATGAAACGAAACTTTGATGTGTACTTTATGGGATTAAACAGTAAAGTTGTGGTCAAATACTAGTTCGTTTTCAACATACCCACGCTTCCCGCTACCATACAATGTTTAAGTTTTACGTGCAAGTAAAGAAATTCAAGGGTATTCAAAGCTTCTAAAGATTGCTCACGATAAAGTGAGCACTTTTGAAATCAACATTTGAAAAATGTCACGGCCCCAACCTGCATGTATTTTAACGGGCACACTGACTGGCATGCCTCTTCTTAAGCTGGTAACGACGGAGAAAAAGAAGTTACATATCTTAACGCTGAAATAAAAGTGTTAGGAAAGCATTTGAGAACAATGAAATTATTTACTTTACTTTATATATTTTTAGAGTATGTAAGTGCATGAATTGGCAAAATTGAAAAATGGTTACTTTTCTAATAATTGCACAGTTTTACTTTACCGACGCATGTATATTGTGAGCAGGTCCATGGCAATATTAATTTCACATATAGCGGAAGTATACGGAATGTGCATACAAGTAGATCTTTAGCGTGACTTTCATAAGTGCTCACTTTACCGTGAACAGCCTTTATCAATAGGTATAATTCGCATCCCAGCATAGCCAATCGGAAAAAATCAGGTGTGTTTCCAAAGCATCACGCAAGTTAAAAAAAAAAAAAATATGACGGGCAACTGCATTTCACCTTCGTAGACTTAATTACTTATTCCGATGTTGGGTCAGGAGGAAGTTGGGTCTGCACGGAGGAACAAGCGAAGTTGGAATTGGGATGGGGGGAGAGAACGGAATGGAGGAGGGACAAGGGGCCGGTAATTATTTTGTCTGTCCGGCCTCGCCTCGCCGCTAATTAATGTTTGTGGTGTCGCGGTCCGACGCCTCGGCGCCCACGTGTATAACGCGCGTGGAACCCACTGCAGGGAAACTCCCCCCCACCCCCTGCTTCCCAAACACTTACACCCCTCCGCACGCCCCTCGTCAACACGACTCGGGCGCAGTCGCCCCGTAGCCATGGAGTTGTTTGTGTACGCGTACAGAGGCCCTGTCTCTTTATATGCATAGGCCATAGGCGTAGCGGCCGTGTGAGTAACCCCTTTACCTCGTCAACTAGAGTTTATCAAGCCATCATGATCAACCCTATGGACAATAAATACTGACAGTTCGCATTTGCATTTTCAGTAACTTAGAGAGATTAAAATATTTACACAGTTTTGAAAATTCACGTTACTGTACAGCAAGGCTACAAAACTGGAATAAACCTTGTGGAAGCTGCCCAAAAATTTTAGAAAACTATCCTGAGAACATTGAGTTTAATTTTGCAGATGGCCCCGAAATTTTATCTGCCAAGGGGCATGTCTTCAAATACATTTTGAACTCTGCTGTATGCCTCCATAGGATGGAAATGCTGTAGGTACACATAATTGGTCCAACATTTGGTAGGTAAGTTTCAGTCCTGAACTTGTATCTTCTTCGAAGCACAACCTGTTCCGCGTCACAATCGCCAACCAGTGATTTCAAAAGATTGACTACCATTTGTAATTCAATTGTTTCACTTTNACCTGTTCCGCGTCACAATCGCCAACCAGTGATTTCAAAAGATTGACTACCATTTGTAATTCAATTGTTTCACTTTGTAGGGATTTGTTAACTCTGGTGATCCCATCTAAAATTACAACCTAGTTATCTAAAATAATTTTTTTTTCCCACTTTTTGATATGTCATTTAGTAGACATTTGGCCTCTGAATTGTCGCTGGCTTCCGAGTCACATAATCAATGTTGGTTACAAAGCACTGTGAAGACTCCTGTAGTCTTGGGATGAATCTTTGGCTGCATCGGCCCATGCACATAACTATAGAGCAAATAATTACACAGCGACGAAATGGCATGCCAGTTCCTTTGATGTGGGCTTACGCCATTCTCTGATTGGTTACACGAGGACCTGTAAGTGAGCCTTGTCTGATTCGCTACTGCGTGCTTCGAAAGGTTCCTAATTGGCTGGTTTCACCCCTGGCAAGTTAGTTAACAGGCGCTGATTAACGGACGTCGTTTCGACATGTTGATGGTAAGTGACGCCATTTTGTTGGCATGTGTGGCTGGAGCTCGCGTAATAAGCGGCTATTTCACCTCTATATTCTTAAGTATTCTGCGATACCACCTTGTGTCAGACGATCTTTTCAAAACCTAATGAAGAGAAGTGGGCATGTTTGCCGGCGTTCTGAAAGAAATTTAAGCATAGTTTCCCAATGGTCAGTTGATGCCGGAAAAAAGTTGCACAGTACTTGCAAAACCCCCGAAGAATGAGATCGCTCCAGTACAGTTTTCTGCAGCACTTACTCTAGCCAAACTAAGTTAGTGTGTAGCGCAGGGAATATAGTGTGTGAGTTGATTTGCCTTAGTAATATGTGCTTGAAGCCATTTGTAGCATCCTGACATGTTTGCCGCATTGTCATAAGACTGTCCTCTCCGGTTTTTTTTATATCAATGCCACATTTGTCTAAAAATCTCTTAACATTGGCGGCAAGAGCTTTCCCAGTGTGGCCTGCTATGGGGACAAATGTAGGCAAACGCTCTACTTTTTCACCATCTGGCACCAGTGGCGTGTGGGGAACTGTTGCAAGGTAAGCTGGTGCTTGCTCACCGCTGTACATTCTCTGTGCTCGCAGTAGGAGCCAGTAACCACCGTGCTGCCTAGGAAAACTAAATGCGTTCCGAACACTCACAAGCGAGCAGCAAGGGACCCATTACACGCGTCCTATGGCGTCAGCTGCTGAGCTACGTTTTAGTAGTGGAAGTGTAAACTGGCAAGCAACAGGGTACAGCACGCAGATAACGCCAGCTTAACTTGCAACACTTCACCACACGCTACTTTCTGATACTCTAATATATCTAACTACTTCAGCGAAGTGTTCAAAATATGTATTATACGCCTCGTGTCGAATCAACGATCACAGAAAATTATTCGGCTTCCTATTTTTTNGAAGTGTTCAAAATATGTATTATACGCCTCGTGTCGAATCAACGATCACAGAAAATTATTCGGCTTCCTATTTTTTTCTGTACAGCATCTTTTTACGACCTGATTTCCAATCATTTCAGTTACATATTCACAAGTTGTTGAAAACAAATAGAAAGGCTTCCCCTACTTTGGGAAGCCTTTCTATTTGTTTTCAACAACTTTATCATATTTGGCTAAATGAGAACTATGTGAGGGGTCGTACATTGCAATTAACTCTAAAATTCACAATAGTTGCCATTGTGTAGAGAACCAAGGAGTTACGTATAGGGATTGCAATCCGGAAAATAGGATCCGGCATCACTAAACGTTTACCGGATCCGGTATATCGGTACCGGATCCGGTGATAGCAATTTTTGACAAAATAATCACGCTTTTGCATGAGTAGGTACTTTAAATGCGTGGTGCGTGTGCGTGCGAGTCTTTCGACGCTGAGTCGCCCCACCAGCCGCGTGCGAAAAGGGGTGAAGCTTTCAAAAGATCGCTTACTTAATACGATAGACGTATTCTTTCAAACATCAATAAGTAGTATCAGGCATCTGTAATGTTAAACAATACTTAAAATGCACTAGATTAAATAGAAACTGGAAAAAATAATGCTCATGTAACTGTAATATGAAGAGTAACGTATGAGCGTATTCCCTAATGATTCATGTGGAAATTCTAGTTGAGTGGTTAGAGCCACAAACTTCCAATGTTTCGACTCGCTCACTCAGATATAAACAGTTTTTTTTTTACATAGTAGAAGGCCCACTTAACGAAAATTATCTTCGTTTTTAAATAGGAAATACAAAATAACCAACTAGAAAATTAACGGAGAGGTTCTGCGAATTCGCGGAAAGTTCTGTGCAATTTACGGAAAATCCGTTTCTGTAAATATATGTCCGTAGTTTATACTGAGTGTTTACGGATACTCCTGAAATGAATGAAAATAATTTTGACAGTGTAGCTGTGACCACCTTACTCTGTCCCTTTCAATATTAGAACGATTGCTAGCACCGGATATGAATTTCTGCGCGCATTGACTTAACTGGGCCTGTGAGGTTTGACTGCCTCTCGAGCTACTGACGCAAACCTTACTTTGGGGAAGACGCAGGTGTTGGCGAAGGAGCGAACGAGAAGGGGGCGAAATATTTAAATGTATTTAAGACTCATATCCTGACTTGCCGCGAATGAACATGTCGCCAGGAGACGATCATTTGATAGATGAACACCATTGGCAACTCGTCGTGATCCTTTTCGTAACTGTTGAGTTGTGTGTTTAGCCAGCAGTATAAGTATTCAGCCTCGTGACACAACTTTTTCAGCTATTGCCGTTAGCTTTAACGGCTTACGGAAAAGCGCTCAAGCTCGTATATTTTGAAGTTTCGTTTTAGGAGCAGTGATGGCGAGCAGTATTTCTGATACGTCAAGCGATTAAGATCCCCGAGTAGGAAAATCTGGCACTTCAGAGGAAATACACTAAAACATTTACGCAAATTAATTTGTGTATTTTCAATACTAAAAGTGAATTAATAAAAATGTCACTAAACGTTAAAGTGGAATGTGTGTTTATTACTAACGTGGAATTTTAATAGATGAGACTTAAAATTGATTATAAACATGGCGCTAGTTAAACAGTGTTTTATGTTTCATAAAACAATGCGTGTACAGGTGCAATAATAGAGTTGCAGAGCTGCAAAAGTACTTTGGCAAATAGTTTCCAAACACATGTTTGTAAAACGTACATAAATGATTTACTGTGTACACAGCATATATGGCACTTGTATATTGTTAGGAGAATGTGTGTTTTTCGAACTTGTCGTTATATATAGCTTTTTTTTCATCACATTAAATACTCTTTCAAGTTATCTGTTTTCCTTTCTTCAAAAGTTCTTGATATTTTCATCTTAATATCATTAGTTTCCTATGAGTGGTTAATTAATTTCGATATATTAGTTATTGAAATTAGCCACAAATTAATAAAGAGTATCGCTGTTTTGTTCATTCATGTTTCAGCACAGTTTATCACAATTTGTAATTGCTAGAAATGTACAGTTAAATATATATATATAAATATGCCCGTCGAATTTGTATAGTTGCTTGTAAGTATTCCATATCCGATATTCTGGTGTATCAAATTAAGTATGGTATACTGCTGAAGAGAGAATCAACACGTTGAACACGGTATGCAAATTACTTCGGACTTTATTAATATGTCATGTTGTCGTGAGCAAACCTGGTTCGATTCCCGGCGGGGCCGCTCCCGAATTTTCGCATGTGGGAATCGTGCCAGACGATGCCACTGGTCGGTGGGATTTCTCGGGGATTTCCGTTTCCCCCGATCTTGCATTATAGCATTGCTTCACACTCCTCTTGCTTCGCCCTCATCGGTTCTCAAGACCTCGATGTTAAGAGCCACCCAAATCTCTTCACTCACTCACAAGGGTGAAATAGCGTGGCGGTTCCTTCGACGTGAGCGTATCCTGATTGGCTGCGCAAGACTCTGGGAACGGCCGTTGTGTGTGATTGGACACTGCATGCTGTGAGATTTTCCCTTGGCTGGGCTGCCTGTTGGCTAGTAAGTCTCGAGGCGCTTATTGGCGAACGGAGTCCCGGCGTGTTGCTGGTCAGTGACGGCATTTTGCTGGCGTGTGCGGGTGTAGCTCGCGGAATACGGCGGATGTTTAGCCTCTGTATTGCTAAGTACTACTGTATGTACTGACTGTCAGTATGCTTGGCGGCGGACAGAGAGCCCTTGTTGCCGTACAAAGCGGCAGACACCGCCAGTTAGGACGGCGCCGTGGGTGAGTCACGCTAAACTACTCGAGCCGCTTGCCGGCAGGTTCTCAAGCCTCAATTAGCTCTTGTTGGCAAAGTCGGTCGCGTGGGACACACTGGCCCTCCCACTCGTGTCGCGACCTCCGCTCTCCGAGCACGCCGGCACTGTCTCCTTAAGGTCGAGAAATAACATCCATTTGGAATTTTTTTTTTCACCTATTACCGTAGTCAATGTATTTAGTCGAAATCGCCTGAAAACTGTGGCCGCCAGGGACAGAAAACTGCACTGTACACATTTTTCTCCAAAAGGGCATAAATGATACATCGGCCGAAAGAGGGCCCAAAGAGGCACCACCATATCAAATCCCGTCGAAATCGCCTCAAAACTACGATCAAACAATAAAAGTCACAGTTTGACATGGAATAGAGGACTACGCAACATAATTTTTTAAGTTCGTGCGGTTTCAGCTGTGTTTTTATTTTCCTATGAAAGACAAATACATATCAAATTATGAGCGAACTATTGATTACGGTAATAGAAGTGAAACGAGTAACGTAAGATGAAGTATGATTTAAAAATTACTGTNAATGAGCGAACTATTGATTACGGTAATAGAAGTGAAACGAGTAACGTAAGATGAAGTATGATTTAAAAATTACTGTTAAGACATTCATTGTGCCCTTGAAAAGCTTTATTTTTAAATATTGCATCTCGGAATTAAGTTATAAAGGAATATACCTAAATCCCAGATGCCGGGTATCCCCCCCTTCCCCTCTCCCCCATTAACCCTTTCAAACCCACATTAATTTACGGCTTCAGGTGTAGCAAAGAAAATATTTTTGTGATGCCCACTGTACTTAAGTCGACGCAACACTTNCATTAATTTACGGCTTCAGGTGTAGCAAAGAAAATATTTTTGTGATGCCCACTGTACTTAAGTCGACGCAACACTTGTCCAGTTATCACAGCCAATGAGCTGTAGGCTGTATGTTCGGCTGGAGTAATATGAACCAATTATGACCTAAACCAGTAAGAGAGTTTAGGAATTATTTACCCTGAGGTAAGATCGTTGGTCATTGTACTTCGCAGTGTGCAATACAGGCCGAAAATTACCTACACGTGCGTAATGTACACAGCCGTATACACTAGGTCAGAATGTTTCCCGCACCTGAGGCATGTGCGAGAAAAATGGCGCCACTAGACAGCACCTTGCCAGAACGCCATTCGCCAATCAGTTCGTGGTAACGTGTTCACCAGGCGGCAGTAAGATTTATTCTACTCAGGTTGGTAAGCATTTTCGCCGCCAGGGTGCACTGGTGTCACATTTGTACACAATTTATTTGGTTTGTACGTAAAAGGGATGATTGCATTGTTCATAAGATAAATATAATTGTGTGAAATATTCGTATTTTTATTGTGTTAGTACCTACGTAAAGAATAAAATTTGTTATTCACACGAGAGTGGAAATATGAAAAAATGTATTCAATTTTTTTTTTTCTCTATTTAATGTTGTAAACTGGCTTTCACAAACCGTCATATTGCACAATTACTTTATTTAAATATGACAAATTAAACGAAAAAAAATAGCGGAATGGTTAAAAAATTATTTTTAGGGCTTGACTTGACTTCGCAGTTTCCTTAAGGGAGAGGATAAAATTACAAAGTTCCCTTTGATGGCGGCTATATTTATTTTCCGCGTGGATTCGTATTGCTTTTCTATTGACATAAGCTTGCATATGAAGATTTAGTGCCAAACACAGTTGTATTTTTAACGTTCAAAGAGGCTGGAAAATTTGGAGAGTTCAAAGGCCTGCACAGTAAACTACACAGCCCGATGTGAAGTTGAGTCGCCGTCATTCCCATGCTAGTTACTGTATATGTAAGAATCCAGTTTTACCTGTAACGATTTTGTCTATAATGACGACAATTTTAATTTGCGCACAGTCCCCTTAGGGTGCAGCAAATCAACCACCGTTCAATTGAGGAAGCGTGAAGAAGACCCAAGTGTTTGAAGTTTATCCATACAATATTTTGTTCGCAAATTTTACCGGCATATTCCCCTCATCCTCTGACACCCACTCCTTCTGATAATCATTCGCCACACGATCTTTCCTTCCCGGCTTTCCTTTTGTATCCACGCCGCAGGCTTTGCCTTCTCCCTTATCTTAATGCTTACTTCGCGGCAGGTGGCGGTTCCCTAATCACAGCCGTTGCCGGCGAATCCCCAACATCATCTACGGTATCTTACCTCCATGATCAAGCGTACAGGACTTAACATTGAGATAAAAGTTCCTCCTCCTGATATTCAGATATAAACCCATGTAAGTTTACGCAGCTATTAAAAAAGGGCGCAGCTTCTCACACGCGTTGAAGGATTTTGTTTGACACACCACACAAATTGATTTGAAGAGTATTTGTTTACGCTGGACAACATTTTGCTCGCTCAGATAATCTGCTCTTACTCCGAATACCTGCACTCTTTCTCTTGTAACAAACAAAGCATTTGAAAATGATTAGCTGTTGTGAACATTTATTTGGTTGTTCCGATAAAATATACACTTATTTAGTACACGCGCCCATTTACAAGTACATTCAACTAATCAATTTTGTCACCGTAAACATCATAAATTTCACGGGAGAGTAAAGTGAAAATTTCGTTTGGAGTAAATTAGAATTTAGTTTGCTGAAACAATCTGATATGTGCAGTATTACAGAATTTGTCTCGGCAACAAAATCAGCTTGGTCCAGTAAAGGCATTCGTTTGGTTGGCTGCAGGGTAATCGAGGCATTTGATTGTCTTCGTTCGAAAATACGACTAGAGAGTTTATTTGTAATTTTCGTGACAATTATGATAGCAGCAGTGTTTGTCAGCGCATTTATTGATGGTTGATAATGTTATAATCAATCCCAATTACACAAGTAGAACCGGAAACAAAAAGTCAAGCTGTAAAATTGAAAAGTTTTTTACGTACATATCCTTTATTGTATTGTAAAACGTACTTACACCGACAGTAGTCACGTTAGCCGAGGTTGCGAAGGCGTAGCGTTTGGGCACTTGCACAGTTTATTTATAAAAAAGGAAACTATTTAATGTACGTAGAACTATACAAATCTTTAGTTGCATCAACCAAATATTTCAAGTTTGCGGCCATCAAATATGAACAACAATAAAATTTGGCTTCAGCAACAAAATATTTAATTGCCCCTATACAAACAATTAATTTAGTTGCGCCAAACAACCTTTGTTTTGCACAACAAAACCTTTTTCTCAGTGCAGGTGTTGCCAATTATGTAAGTAGGATTACTGTCAGTTGTGACACGTAAGTCACATTTCAGTTATATCATTATTCATGTTTTAATTTTCATATTGCCCTTCTGTGATATTTTTGTTCATACGGAAAAACTGAACTTATTTTGCACATAGGTCTTTACTTCCAGAGTGGTCTCAGAGTCACATGACTATTTTGAAATTATGTGTGTATATATGTATTTAATCAGTTGTTAATATGAGCTGTAGAGAGTTAAAAAGCTTCATTATTTTTAACTCTGAACATCATAATTATACACATTTTTGTGAAAACACAATGGATTTTGTGTTGATACGTACCTTTCAACTAAACAGCATTCTTCCTGTCTATTCGCTTGTAAATTATATTGTCACTTAATTCAATTTTTAAATTCGACGGCGAATCATAAGTTTTATTAACATACATCATTATATAACATTGTCCTTGGAGAAGTCGGGTTGCTTACATAAATTTCCATTTTTCTTTTCCACAACACCATTATTATTTGTCCTTTCCTACTATTTCTCTTGATGCACCACCTCCTTCTGCACCTTTCACTTTTTAAGCCTTGCTCGTGGAGCCCATCCTGCATTTTTTAACTCCATTAATAACCTAGAAGAGTTTTCATAACCAATTATTTTTGCTTGCCCATTATCACCTCATTCCTGCTTCCTCTATAATATATTCCAGTTCTTTAGCCCCAAGCTAGCTCGTAGAGTACCTTTATTTACTCCATATTTTTTGTCACTAACGGCGTATCTTCGAAAGAGTTGTTCACAATGCCCTTATATTAAAACATATATTTGTTGTCAGTTGTTCAAGGTTCAGCTGCGCATGCTAGGTGAACAAAAATTAACAATACAACTTAATTTCATGATGTAGTTAACATTTATAATGTTAGTAATTTTATTCGAACAGGCTGCACTGAGAGTGATTTTTCGCACGTGTTTTTACATCCCAACTCGATGCGTAATTCGTACCCATTCCTTTTCCATTTCAAGGCCATTCCGAACGATATCCCGAACAGGGCGAACTAATACTTTTCTGCAAGCAAATTTACTTAAATGCAAAATTTAAAAATAAAAAAAGAACGTATATAATCCTAACTCCTCGGCTTACTAACTTGTGCCAAACTTACGCCCAGCTAAGAAGACTACGATTTCTGATATCCTTCAAGGATTGCTACCGCGCACAATAATTTTATTTTGGAATAAAATATCTGATACAAATAAGGGCTACGAGTCTTCGTTTTATTATGCGATAAATTTTTAGCCTAAATTTCTTCCGAAACCTCATAGTATTTGTTGTATGGAGGTGTTTTGTCTATTGTATTATTTTTTTAACAATTTTTTGCAGTATGTAAATACCAGCTACGTATACACCTCTAGGATGACTGAATTCGACCGACACACTTCGTAATGTGATTTGTTACGCAAAATTACGTAAAGAACACTATATACGGAACAATACTGACCGAAAGTGAACACAAAGGGTGCTACGTGTCCATAAAAATGGACATTTGAAAATGGTTTTATACAAAAATGCTGAAAAACGAATGAGATATTATAAAACAACACACTTCGGGGTTATGATTTTCTGATAGCAGATCTCGAATCTATTAAAGTTTTGTAGGTAAAAATCATAATTTTTAATTAATAAAATTAAAATTTAAAATAAATAAAAACGAAATTAAAAATTAACAATGAAAATCCGTTAACCGGTTTTAAATTGCAACCAGACAAAACGTAATCGTAATTTATTTATTTTCTATTTGCATTTATGTATTTTTTTTCAGGCTACAGGCATTAGGTAAGTTTATCTCAAGTAATATTTCATTGATAATAAATAATGTGTTTTTTCCTCTCACATCCATGATTTTTGTTATTACGCATTGTATATAAAAATATGGGAAATTAATTTGGCCTGTAATTTATTCATTGCGTTAAAAATTCGCGCATTGCGCTGTACGTGCCGCGAATAAAAATTTTGTTACATCCCTTCTTCTCTCCTTTGCTATTGCACAAACCCAATAATTCTTCTCTGGTTTTGAGGGGCCACTGCTCAAGATGAACATAGATTTTCTTATTATTCTCGTTTTAAGATGTTAGTACAAAAACTTTGTTCAGTACTCAACATATGCGTCATGTACAAAATTCTTACAAGTTTATTTATTGCATTTTTTTTGTATCTCTCCATCTGTCGAATAAGCTACTGTACTTGCCAATCTTTAACTTTCGATGGACGGACGGATGAACCACCGCCTTATGACGACATTTCTTAGAAGGGAATATGCACTTTGAAATAAAATGCAATGCGATTAATTTGTGTTTATTTATCGTTAATGCTAAATTCCAAAATTTAAAATGAAAAAAATGTTTATACATATTTTTATTACGTCTAAAAATGTATTTTTCCAAAATTTACCTACAACGAAAGAAAGATAGCTGTGTTAAGTTGTCACACTAAAATTTTGCCGTACAGAAGGATTGATTGACGACGAATTGTTGTGAATCGCTTTCAACTGACAGACGAAAACTATAGACTGATGACTGTCGGACGGACGGACGACTGACGGGTACAACCGATCTCGTTGGCTGCGCAAAACCAGTCTCCGTGTCCCAACATTGTGCTGCTTTTCTGCCAACATGTCTAGCGAAAACAGCATGGAATGTATTGAGGTTAGAATACTGATTAGTAAACAAGTTTTTCGAGGTGTATGTGTAATTCCCTTAACCAGTTTTTAATACAGTCTTAATACATGCGAATTGGAGAAAGTATTTTATTCACATAAATATGCTCGTATTTAGAAAATTAAGATATAAACAAACGCTTTCACCACTGTTGACCACGTGACTTTGACAGTTGTGTACCTTAGGGGTAGGTCAATGTTGGGTGCATGCGCGACGAATAATAGGTCTACCTTATATTTGGTCTATGGGTGGGACGGACTATTGCAATTCCATCTTAAGACTGCCGCGTTGAGTGGCCGTGGGAAGACGTCTTGGAGGCGGACATGCAGCGTTGGTCCGCCGACGACGGCGATAACCTACAGGTTCGGGAGTCGTCAATCTCAGAGGCGCGAGATCCTCCGTGTATCGCGTATAGAGACATCTCCTAGACGCTGGACGCACGCCCGCCGCGGAACGCCTCCCCATTTAAGGTAATGCGCCGCTGATGGGATAACCTTGCAGCAATTAACAGCCGCCGCAGCCGGCCTTCCGTCAATGTCGATATCTTCATTAGCGTCGTCCTTAGGGCGAGCAGGGGAGTAGGCTAGCTACCAGGGGCGGGGCGCCTGTTGTTTATTTTCCATCACCCACCTCCCGTACCCCCACCCCACAAGCCGGCCTGTCAGATTAATTAGGGCTATGTTTGGTGGTCTGGGGCCGGGAGAGTAAGGAGGCCGAACACTTCATCCAGCGGGTCTTGGGGTATAATGTCCGGGGAATGTCGCCCCCTTCACTTTTCTCATCCTGCCATCCCTCCTCCACAGATCTTCTTCGTTAACAGTCGCGGAACCCTCGCCCCCTCCCCCGGGACACGCTGCCTTGTTAACAGTGCTGATGAACCGACTTCGTCACGTCATCAATACTCCCCGAGTCGCTCCCGTAGGGATTCGCCCGCTATGCACCGAGATCCGCCTACCTGCTGCCTGAACCACGTTTCACGGTCTTCTTTCTTTTTCCTTCCTTTCATAATTACAGCGTTTAGTCACAAATAAAACTTGTATTTATCTTTGCTATTATTTAAACACAGATGTACTGTACATAACGACTTGCAAAGAAAGCTGCGGGGATTTACTTCACCCCTACTTATTTTAACAGCGGGAAAAATAACTTATCGCGTTTTGCTTCATGCTGGATAGTAAAAAATACAAAACCTCATTTAAATGGTTGTAGCTTTAAAATCAATCTAGACCAGGCACCGAGTACTAGGGGCAAAGGGTTATTCCCCAGTCCACCCCACTTTTCAGTTAGCTGTGNCAACTTCGTCCCACTGGGTTGATAGAAAGTAGTGTGTCACTACTTCAGTTTGTAATAAGTATTAATAACGTATGGTAAAGCAGAGAAAGTTTGGCTATTGTGGACCCTTCAGTTAAAGAGGACCCACGCTGTATAATATAGTGTAGGTGCTGCTACCTAGTAAGGCCACATGAAGTACTCGGTCACAATACATTACTCGCCTGGACGGCCGGAGGAGTGCGCGTGAATGTATGTCTGAAAGTAATAATACGCTGACGGAAAATCCAGAGTTCAAATATTTTGCAGGTACGAATGATGGTTAGACGTTTTGAAATGATTAAAGATAACTAATTGACTTATAATATTTTTAAGTAATGATACAGGTGTCTGTGTTTACGGTAGGTGTTTCAAATTCATAAGTAGTTTAGTAGTGTACAACACCATTCGAAAAACAATGGCGTGGGTCTACTAAAGTGGCCCTACCAGTTGCAGCTAAAGTGGCACCGGTCCACTTTACCCGCTGTAGATTATATTGCTTCAATTTTCATTAGTTATAGTTAATTTAACTATGAGACTGTGATAGTGCATGTTATTTTATAAATTTTTTTCTATAACCTAGTTACGAGTACAGAAACTAAACAACTGAAGCATCTAAGAAGACCACTAACAAAAAGCTACGTGTTGAACATCGCAGGATTGATTAAACTCATGCTGTGTATATCTACCGCCTTGGATACTTTTCGGATGAGGAGAAAAATGGGATCAGTGTTTAGAGTGTTTAAACTTGTGTCACGAATAATGTACTCACAATGAAACTTTCCATTTTGTACGTGATATTTGCAAATCCTAATCAGTCTCTATTTTACGAATATTTATATTTAATGGGTTTGGTGCGACTTAATCTTAATTTAGTAGAATACCGTCATTTGTGGCATGTGTGCCAAGTACAAGTTCTGAATTATTTTAGTAATAGACTATGTTCGTTTTCTGTATGATAAATATCATCATTTATAACTCTAATGAGTCCAAAACTTGTACCAACTCTACAGTTGCTTACAATAGATTACAATTGGTAGTTACTCTTCTTAATAATTTAGAATAGCAAAAGTGGACCCTTGATTTTACTATGCCTGAACAGTGTGGGTAAAGTGGACCTTTGCAGAATTGTACGAATATCAAGCTATCAAGTACAAATATTTCATTTAATGTGTAAGTCATCGTATAACATATACCGACATATCAAACTGTAATATTCTATAAACGAATCTAATATTTCTAAAATAATTTCTGAAAGAAATTTTCAAAACTAAAGAGAAGTCTACAATACCGGAACTTCCTCTACTTACCTCATTTTTTTTACATATAATTTAATCGTACGTTTTAACATAGCCAACAATTATATGTATTCTAGTGGACTCTGTTATTTTATTTTAAATTTAATCATACGCCAGACAGTGATAGGGATATCTATATCAAATATGAAAATGGACGTGGTTATAATCACAGAAAATTTTAGACTTGTCCCCGCCCCCTCTTTTCTCTTACACGAAACAAGAAGTCGCCACCTTTGATCAAGAGCAAACTTCACAGAGATACAATAATCTCTACTTAAGAATATCAAACCATATTGCGTAATACAGCCAAACAAAAGTCTGAAAACTGTTGTCCATACATCTGCAAGAAAAATTTTGGTCATACATATACATGCACATGTGTGTTTGTGTGTGTGTATATATATATATATATATATATATATATATATATGTATGTTTATATGTTTTGCATCTGCCAAGTTTTTCTTTTGTCGGGGATCTGTTGATGGTCTACGAGGCGACAAATAAGTCGGGGTCCACTTTCAAGAGAAACGAATATCTACTCGCGTTTGATGAATTTTGCCCTACCTTGGACTTTACTCATAACATATCTAACGCCTAGAAACGAAAACCACTCGAAAGTTCAGAGAACTGTTATGTCTAGCTTCTCCCAGAGGAGGTTTTTTTTTGATAGTTTTTATAAAAGAAAATAAGATAAAGGTGTACTTCATATCGTTATAACAGTCTGAAGGTAAACCCTTTCAGTCTCATATTAATCTGTAATTTTCAATTTTGCAAATATTGTCCGGGACTCTATTATTATCGTTATAAAATTCTGCCATGTATGATGACCAATAAAAATGTGTTTATGCTTCATGCTATCGGCAGCAGCTGTTTATGAGACTACGGAGTGTAGTCTCAACAATGAAAGTTCAAGTGAGAAAATAATCTTCGCGCAGCTTTGAGGAAGGGAGCGTATTTGAGGTAGTGTAGGGGAGGGCTATCCCTAGCGCTCGCCGCTGGAGGTAGGGAAACCATGGGACACTGCTGGGCTATCCATACTGAACTGATAACATCGCTCTCTAGTACCGCGTTTTTAAAAACCTCGCTGCGCGACTTACGTTTTCTCGACAGGCAATACGCGTGCATGGAGCAGTTCTCACTCAACCACTCTCGGCCGCTGTCACTACTGAACTTAACAATCCTACCCTTTCGTGCAGCGACAATGGACTCTCCACTCCCGACGCGTTCTCGACTTCAGCTCACTATTTTCTCATTTGGATTTCACTCTATCTGTCACAAGCGAAGGACATCTTACCCTAATTTGACAATGTTTTCTTCCGCATACAGTGCAGATCATCAAATCCACTCCCCTGTGATACGTTCCATGGCTACTGTAACCGCCACAAGTTCTGGCGCCTCACCTCCTTAGATGCCTTTGCTTGGTTCGTTGGCACGTCCCAGCCAGCGGCAGCTGATATTGTTGACGGTCTGGCTGTGTATGTAGTAACTGCTAAGAAAATATTCAGCGTGCGACGGCAAAGGCGCAACTGATAATACGGAGACTAATGTTTTAGTAGGGCATCAGGATGCGGCAAGCTGCGCGCGCAGCTGCCTCTCGTCTCACTCCACATGTAAAACATTTTCTGGTAAACTTCCTAAACTGTAATGGAAGTTTTAAAACTATACGCTGCATGGAAATAAGACCACACATCAACCTGCGGATATAGGAATATTTAGCGTCCCTACTATACAAAGTTGGGAACTTCCCTAAGCATTTTACTTGTTTCCTGAGCAAACGTGGGAACGCTACATTGAATGTATAGGGGAAAAAATTACCATTCCCGCTTTCTCACTAAGCGTATACACGGGTATGGACAATTTTCGAATAATTTCTTATTGTGTGGCTGCACCCCGCTTCCTGTAAATTCACCCGCCAACAGTTGTGGCGCTAACAGTACACAGAACGCTGTGACTGTAGGTGTTAAGTTGATGTCACGGACGCCCATTTGTGCAACTGGAAACTTTCTTGAATTACTGGTGCTCTTGAACGCGCGCTACTTTCGGAAAATATGAAAACATTTCGAGAGCGGCGGCTGATTCACGAATGGCGCGCACTCAATTTCGCGGGGTGAGTAGGCGGCCGCCTTAAGTGGCACAGGAGTTACGACTGGCGGGGCCCACGCCCTCCTCACCCTCGGAAACACCCCACACGAAATGAAATAAGACGCCGAGCTTCTCGAAGGGCGAGTTGGCCTCGGCGAGAGGAGAAAGATGGCCCGCGCCTTTCAGACAAGGCGCGAAGATACTCGCCCGCAACACGGACCGCCCACGTCGTCGGCTTCCTGCTGGTCACTGTGCAGTATAACCATGGTTCTGTAATAATAATACTAATAAAAACCAATAATCTTCATTTGGTGAACTTAAGGCATATTTGCTGTGTTTAACAATGGAACATTCATTTTATTATTTACGCTTTCATGTTATAATTCAGAAAAATGTTATATTTGCTACAATTTAATTGTCACTACGGGAAAATTAATATTCCTTACCAAATAAAATAGGCAATTAATACAGAAAAAATATAAATGCAAATTGAAGAAATGAAAAAAAACCACTTAAGTTAATAAGTAATTATTATGTTTCCATCAAGTCAGCCTAAGTTGGTGAACTGGTAGGTATTAAGACATTATATATATATATATATATATATATGTATATATATAATTATGCACACACACCGCTGGTTATTACGATTGCACATCAAGAAGGGCATGAGCTATCACAGCCAGATTTAGAAAACAGAAAACCCATCATACAGAGGTGACAGTGTTTCTCTGCAGCTCGGTATGACATACCGAACATGGGGAAATCAGTACTGTGTGGCTCCATCACGGCCAGCAATAACCGCTGCTACACGAGGCGGCACTGAGAGGAAGATATCTTGGATGTCCGTCTGGGGTGTCTCAGCACGTGCTGCTTCGATGCGTGCACCAAGTTCATCCGGTGTGGTTGCCGGTGTCCTGTAGCAGGCCAGTCGTCGTCCCACTATGGGCCACGCGTTTTCGATGAGCAAAAAGTCAGGTGAACGCGCAAAACAAGGAATCAGTATGACGCGGTTGTCATCCAGGAACCGTCGGACGATGTGTGCCACATGCGGTCGCACCTTACCTAGATGGCACAGAATAGTACGCTGGCCTTGAATGTAGGGGAAAACAAATGGCTCCAACACCTCTGCGGTGTAACATTTACTGGTCAGCGTACCATTGATGCGAACGGTTGGCCGGTATTATGGCGTATAATGCCGAACTCGGCCAGAAACGCGCCACGTTTTCTGCCAGAAACGGATGCGACCATCTTGGTGCTGCAAGCAGAAGCAGCCTGACATTCCACGCGCCATTGCAAGCGCAGGCAACTGTGGTGAGCTGTCAGTTGCAGCCGCAGTACTGGGTTCCTGGACTTGATGCCCTGTTACTGCGGACGGCGACGCACCGTAAGCATTGACACATATTGATACCACATGCCTGATATCCTGAGCGAAGGTGTTTTTATGTGGCCGTACGGTCTGTAATCGCCATGCACACCAAATGTCTGTCCTCACTCTCCTTGGTGTGACAAGGTCGTTGACTTCCTGCCCGTCACTCAGCGCGTCCCTCCTCGACTCACTTACCCGATATCCCACCCGTGGTCATAGGTGGAAACTTGATCGTACGGTTGTTGTGTTGATCAACGCGGCATGCTCATTCCGTGTGTGCACACGAGCGGCGGCTATCAGACTTCCACTTATACCGATTATTATAACTGTCGTCATTGGCGCACGTGCCGCGCTAATCGGCTGAAGAATTAATAACGTCATTATCCTACACTACTCTACGCATTTCCTGAGTGTTGGGTCCTTCCGTTGCGTCTTTCTTGGTGCTGCAAATTTAATATCCAGCAGTGTGTATATAGATGCATATACACACATCACCCAGGTATGCTGCGTCAGTGTGTGGCTATAGTGGCCGTTCCTGTGCTGATCGGAACGCCGTCCCGTACGTTGTTTGTAAACATGCCGACAGCTGTATGTAGCCCCAACCTGCGGGACGAACGCCACACTCCAAAAGGTTTCAGTGTTTCACTTGACGTTGGAGCGCCATCAAGAAAGCATCAGAGGCATGTTCGGAACGGTGTAGTGAACGTCCATCATGCCACGAAGGACACTGTTGACCGTTGATCGGGCCCGCATAATCACGTAATGTGAAGAAGGCTTATCAACAAGGGAAGTTGCTCGACATGAGCACCGGAGTTAAAGCGATGTCGTACGGACATGGAATCGGTTCCGATTGACAGGTACTTTTACTTTGAGATAACCTGTCTTAATTCTAACACAGTTTATTTGATCGAATCCTTAAAACGGTATCACTTCCAAAATAAACACGCAAATATAGGATGTAATAGTTTTTGTTTTAATGTTTCGAATTGTGACTTTTATAAAGGAAGCTATGGCATAAAAGAGTATATATTATGGCAAGCAACTTAAAAGACTTTAAGCGTATGGATTGAAATATCATCTTGTAAAAAAATAAGAAACACTGTTTTGTTGCGTTACGCTTCATAGTTCTAATTTATATTTACGTAGAAAATATTTTCAGGAGAAATAACTTGTTTCTCGTTGTGGCAATTTTTAGTATAATAAGTTCCTACTAAAAGTTACATCAGGTTTTGTTAAGAGACATTTGCTACTAGCATATTAAAGACATTCACAAGTTACACAGTTCGGTGCGTTAAAATTACTCATACCAATACAAGTTTTTTTGGTATGGTGGGGTAAGATGAACAAAGAGATGCTTCGCTAAAACTATGGAAATATGAAATACTTGGACGCGGCAAAATTAGAATCTCAGGGAAAAGACCATGAGTTAGCGCAAATCAGGGACGTGAAACATACTTTTATCAATAAATAATAACTACAAATTTTATTCAGCTAGATTATGGACAATTCAAATTCGACAATTTTTTTCAGTGAGCGTGATGCTTTTTTTTTTTNCAAATTTTATTCAGCTAGATTATGGACAATTCAAATTCGACAATTTTTTTCAGTGAGCGTGATGCTTTTTTTTTTTTAATTTAAAATTATTTTCTTGTAATATAAGAAAATACATAAATAATTTTTGAACTAACATTTCCATNTTTTTTTTTTTAATTTAAAATTATTTTCTTGTAATATAAGAAAATACATAAATAATTTTTGAACTAACATTTCCATTTTTTAGGATATTTATAGAAAATCTATATATTTTAAATTGTAAGTAAGACGTTTAAACTTTATCTTAAAAAATAAATGTAGCGAACAACTGGTACTCAAAGCTATGTATAGTGTAGTACCCGCGGCGGTTTTCAACTGCTACATTTCCAGAACTACGGGATGGAGGTGTCGGAAGATCGACAGTTGTGCTGAAACTCCGCCCGCAGTCAGGTTTCTCCAATACACGCTGCCACTCTGCTTGCCAACCTCATGCAGTTCAGCGCGTATTTCTTTGCCGGAATCATTTCGGACGGGATCGTTTAAACTGACGTGCCCGATCAACGCATCATCCTATCGCGAGTTTATGGAGATAGATTATATAGTTTGATCATTGCTAATTATCTGTCCCGAAATGCTTGTTTTTAAACATAAATCTCTGAAATGCTTAAAACAACGATAGTAATAAATTATTCAAATCAGTTTTACTTATTAACGTTGTATACAAGGTGCAATATCATATTTGATGGCAACTGAATTCCGTTTCTCTTTTATTTATATGTATTACGTTAAGAATTGGTGTAATTGTAACCTATAGGGAATATACGGCACTCTTTGCATTCAATCTGCGCAGTAGGCCTAATCATTTTGCGTTTTTGTCACTGGAACTGTCAAAAACCACGTAACTTGCGCATTTGGACTAAAGTTAGCGCACTGTTTGCGCAGATAAGTGCTTCGTTATTCCGTTTACTTCTTCTGACCGAGCACCAATGCAACTAGGACGTAATCAAGTTACGCACGATAATATTTGTTATACAGCGGCCAAGATATGTTGGAAAAATTAAATTCAAACAAAACATTTCTTCACTAAGGTTAAGCACATGGGTAGAAGACGAATATAATTTTACCTAACCTTTTTTATCAATATATAGAAACATGTTTGTGTTTCTGAAAATTTTCACGTTGTCACTCTACCAACGCACTGATACGTGAGTCTATTTTTGGAGTTCGTGGGGTTCCAGTGATGACCGAATTTTCCCATGTGGGACGAAAATTTTTAAATAATGAGCGAACCATGAATTGTGGCTATAGATGCACATCTTCACACTTCTTGAATTAAACCGTAGTAATATAGCCCCATGTGTTACATGTTACGTGGCTTATTAAATAAATCGTGTACCACGAGCGTTTTATACATCCGTTGACATTTAACTATATTATTGTCTGAATTAAATAAAATATTGTCTCTAATATTTTGAATGTAATTAATATAATCCATTCACGGTTACTTCACGCTTTTCTGAAGCCCTGCTAAAGTTCTATTTCCAGGATATTCCTCCGCCTCGAGCAAACTAAGTTTAGGGAAGTCTACAAAATTACGCCAAACAACAACACACCAAATTCTTGCGCACTCGGTTGTAATAATATTTTGCATAAGAACTATTATTTACTAGGCACTACCAACACACATTTTTTATAACAGTTTTCATTCACATTTATTATAAATGAAATATCAGAATTTATAAAATAAAATACAAATGGAACTTCANTTTATAACAGTTTTCATTCACATTTATTATAAATGAAATATCAGAATTTATAAAATAAAATACAAATGGAACTTCAATTTAATGAATAGCAGGCTACTTTCAAGTTAACAAAGGTATAAAACGCTTATGTTACATGGCATATTTTGGAAATAACTAAACTTGTCTTACATGCAGTTATTTTTCCAAGGTTTAATTCAAAAAGTGTGTAGAAACCGCGAACAATCTACAACAGTCATTTCATTCAACANTTTATAACAGTTTTCATTCACATTTATTATAAATGAAATATCAGAATTTATAAAATAAAATACAAATGGAACTTCAGTTTAATGAATAGCAGGCTACTTTCAAGTTAACAAAGGTATAAAACGCTTATGTTACATGGCATATTTTGGAAATAACTAAACTTGTCTTACATGAAGTTATTTTTCCAAGGTTTAATTCAAAAAGTGTGTAGAAACCGCGAACAATCTACAACAGTCATTTCATTCAACANAAGTTATTTTTCCAAGGTTTAATTCAAAAAGTGTGTAGAAACCGCGAACAATCTACAACAGTCATTTCATTCAACATGCACTAAAAAAAAATTGAAAGGGAGGAATTGTCTGCTAATAACTAGTAACAAACAGCTTTCAAATAAAATATTATTTAATTCAGTTCTGATATGTTATCTATAAAGCAAACATTTCTCAATGACATGTTTACATTTTCAGGTAAAACTGGTGGAAACACGCTTTAGTTGTATGTGTTAAAATTCGCAGAGCAGAATTCACGGTGAACTGAACACTTTTGAAAGACTAGCGTAAGATCAACTTTTACGCGTAGTGTATATTATTTCCCCAGATGTAAACTTAGCATTTACATGGGTCAGACCACTTTACTCATGCGTCGGTAAAATGTGAAATCATTGCGATTAAAATTGTCTTAAAATTTTCATTATTCCTACACTCATAAACATAAGCGCCCGATGAAGCATATGCAAGTAAAGGCAGTGACATTTTTAAAAAGCTGATTTCAAAAGTGCTCACATAACCGTGAATGGCCTTTAGACTTGTGTATGCTTTGTTGACATGCGGTGGAAGGATATGCAGTGGGCAACCCGAAAGTAGAACTTTAGCATGGCTCCATAAAATTTGAACGTAACCATGAATGGACAGTAATCGTTATGTCTATACAAGTAAAGCCACCGGTTCAGACTCCCCAACCTGACAGTTTCCCATCCGCAGTGTACTTACGAATCGGGATGCCCCAGCTGGTCGATTGCAAAGCTGTGGGTTGCGGAGCAATACTAGCTCAATTTTGCTGTTCATCTTGATTCCCTGTGATTCGCACAAAATTCATACCACTACGTTTCAACAGCTAAACATCTGTTACCCATTCAGTATCCTAATTTAACGTTTATTTTGTCTGGTTGGGATTGGTTACCCACAGTAAGTATCAAAATTTCGCCCATGCACGTGCTGTGAGGTGACCACGTTTTTCCAAACAAGGTGATGTGACTTCGGACAACACAGCGAATCTGTTTACAAGTCTATTGCGCATTGACTAAAAATGAGGTAGACAAATTTATCGTATTTTGCGCATGTACCCAACATTGAGCTACCCCGGACAATTACAACTGTCAATTTCACATGGTCAACACTGATGCACGTGTCTGTTTATATCTTGATTTTATGAATAAAAGCCTTTTTTTGTATGAATAAAATTCTTTTACAAAATTGTATGTAATTCAATTTAACACAAAATTGGTTAATGTAAGTACGAAATCATCTCAAAGCACTTGTTTACATAACTATTGTTCTTACCTCAAATCCTATCCACGTCGTTTATGATAGTCGTGTTGGCAGAAAAGAAGTCCACTGTTGGGACACGAAGTGGCTACTGCACACCTTGGACGCGCAATATACTACTTTTGCCCTCTACGATATTGCACCCCGTAGTGACGCCTTCACCATCCCGACCAAGGCCAAAAAAGGACCTTCTTTATAGTCACGGCCAACTTCAGTGCCGGAGCTACAGCTCCTTCTTGCACGGACACTAAGTACGCCGAAGTGGTGGTGTAGTAGACATACTGCTCGCCTCCCACCAAGGTGAACCGGGTTCAATTCCCGGTCGAGTCACTCCTGAGTTTTCGCAAGTGGGAATCATGCTGGACGATGCCGCTCGTCGGAGGGTTTAATCGGGGAACTCCCGTTTTCCCACCCTTGCATTACGGCGCTGCTCCATTCTCACCTTATTTCACCCTCATCGGCTCTCAAGACCTTGTTGTTAAGAGCCGCCCAAATCTCTCAACTCAACTCAACTCAACTCCAGCCGCACAGGCCAGTGAAATGGCGTCACTGGTTGCAGTAACATGACAGAACGCCGTTTGCCAATCGTCGTCCGGCAACTTACTCGGCAGCCAGCCACCCAGCCTGTAGAGTATGTTTCGCAGTATGCAGTAGCCAATAAGATGCGACGTCCGTCCCCAGAACCTTGCGCAGCCAGTCAGAGAACGTGTGTTACGCCCACATCAAAGTAACCGCTACGCTATTTCGAATCAGTGAATTTGTCGACTATTGGGGTGTAACTGTACGACAGTGTGACGAGGAAACCATATCTTCAACATGCCAGGGACTCTTCGAGGGGGCGTATTGCCGTAATTATGCCACTGGGACCATATAAGCTGCGGCAGGCGCAGATGCCCTAAGGTTGACTTCGTCGCCAGTTTTTATCTTCTCGCTGGCAAGAGAGGTGGAAAAAACCCCCAAGAAAAATAAATGAATATATGTGGGAGGCAGTCCGTGTCTTTCATCTTCTGGTTGGCAGTTTATTTACCGGCGCAACCCCCCGAGGGGCGCGGCAGACACCCACCCCGCGGGGGCCACACCGCTTGTTTATTTACTCGCCCCGTCATCGTTTTATTGGGTAGTCCCCGTGGTAATAACCCGCTCCTCTGGACGCTTTTCCGAGAAGGCGCGCACCGGGTCGCCGCCGCAGACACAGGCCACTGACTATATTAGCCGCCTGCCATGACACGGTTTGTCGCCCCGGCTGCCCCAGCTGTCGGCACGGCGGGCCGCACTACCAACGTTGCACCATTAAACTATCGCCAGCCTGCACCTTAAATTACCTCTCCTTGTAACATATACCGCTACCTACCCGTCTCCACAGTGTCAATAAAGAAAGAAATTGTAACCAGTGTTATTTATTGTCTGCGGAGAACGTCGCATTGGCTGGCCTTATAACTATCGATTCATTACGGAAAGGTGAGCACTTTCTAAGCCCTAGTTACTTTTTTCCTATGAGCCATTTTCTATCCTTCGACCACTTTTGAAAATAAATATTACCATTTAAGTAATAAACACAACGTATATATTTCATCAGATTCGAAATTTAACGTCTAAGGCTACAATAAAACATACTTGTGGACTATTATTCCAAATGAGAGGGCTTCAAAAAGTGCTCACTTTACCGCGAATAGCCTATACGTGGCGACATACGCGTAATACAGTGTGACACTTAGGTGTCACCTGATATGAACTGTCATAATTTTAATGTTTATGCTGTTGGATATAAGTTGTGTATGGGTAATAGTAATAATATATTTATTGTAGGTGTTATAGTGCATGTAAAATGTATTGTATTGAGGCTAAAGTTAGGTGACGGGCAATGGGACTGTATACTGGTAAATTGACATGGATTGGGGTGGCATTTCATTTGCGGAAAAAGGAAAAACTATAGTAAGTGCGTGGTCAAGAATTAGGTTTGTGCTCATTAAAAACTTGGAGCGCTGAAGTTGTTTGCAATCGGTGTAAATCGTTTCCATAATAACAGCAACCCATGGGAGGTGTGTTGCATGACGGGAAATGACAATGAAAAGACCCACATGATATGTATTCGGGTTAAAATAGGTGTTGAATATAAATGTTAAAAACCTTAGCAAAAAAACAAGTTAAGAACAACCGCAGTATAGACTCAAAAGTAAAGGTGCAAACAAGGTGGTTCTGTGGAGTCCATCTATACTAACTTCAAGGTGTCCTGACACAGTCGAGAAAGGGAAACAGTGTTCAATATTTTATGTTTGCAGTGGAATGTTGGACTCGGTTTTAGGTTTAGGAGTTTGTTGGGTTGTTTGCCGACCTATACTATAGACACCAAATTCGGTTAATTCAATAGCAAAAAGTGGTTTTTCGGTGTCGGAAATTATCGAAGACTCAGGAATTTTCACACAAGGCATACGTGCTGTTTTTGTGTGTTTTGTAACAAGCAATGGTGTGCTACTGCGCAGTTGTTATTACGCCTGGGGAAGAGTCGTTCCAGAGAGGGGCAGAGGCCAACAGGCAGCAACGAGTGAGGTTCGCCACCGCCAGTACCAGCGAGTTACCATCGGAGGTCTTCATGGCTTGTTGCTGGCTGTTGTAAGGGCGCGGAAGATCATCAGCAATGTTACTATAGCTACCGTAGTTTATCCGCGCTACAACCTGCTTGCGAATTGTATGTATTGGGATACACTGAATTGCTACAGGAATGTTCGTGCTTAGAGCTGTGGATAGAGGACTAACCCATTTGCTACTAACAGCAGGGATTGAACTTAGTAATGAGTGCCAGATTAGCGAACTGTTGCTTGATAGGGGAGCTTAAGGTTGCGAAACAAATTTTTTTGTTATTAAGTATGTATTCTGTAAAAGTATGATAGACTCCTCAAATAAACTTTTCGTAAGGTTCATCAAATAAATTAAATGGAAGAAAACCTCAAAACTCTGAAGGGATCGCAAAAGATATGAGAACATTTGACTGTGGTTGGCTGGACATTTTATAGGCTGTCGCGGGTGTGGTGCGCTCTGCAACCATCAGCAGCTGGCAACAAGGATCACACCCCAGATCCAGATCAACGGCTACAAGAGGCATACGGTGTACTGAGGCATTGTCCAGATCAACGAAGCGAAAAGGAGTTTCGTTGACCAAACTGGGGATAGGAAGCGCCGACCTAATAAGTTTGGATTCGGCCGAGTAGAGAACTGTAGTAAACACGCCTTGACTGCTGGTGCTTGTCACATAAGTAATACGATAATGTGGAAAATAGTAAATATTGTGACAACATTGTTTGTAATAAATTATAAGCATAACAAATGTATTAGTTATCATGCTTAAACACATTTCGCATTATTCCACTATGCTTAAGTTATGTTAAGTACTCTTAGTTATATCAAAGGGCGTAGGACGAACCGATCGGCGAACCGGGAAACCAATTCTGGGATTTTTGAATGAGGCAACCGAGGGGGTGGTTTAACAGTATACAGAATGTCAGATAATTCGCGGATCTGTGATCAAAATAAGTCAATGAAATCTTTGGTAAAATGCATAAGACACTTCATTTACGAGAAAAATCACATGAAAGGTCCAAAACCCATTTATTCCAATTAGGTAAAGGTGAGATGATGTGGCAATGATGCAACAAATTTTTCCGTCGTAAGACATAGAGCAAAGGAACGAGCCAAGTTCAGTAGTGTCAAAGAGTGGGAATTGCTATGGGTGCATCCGGCGGCCAAGCTCCGTGCATACTGCACGTATCCAACGTGCGGAAAAGTGCATTTCTATGGGTTGAGCAAACTTCGAAGACCTGTTATGACGTTTCGACGTTTTGTATACTAATGCTGAATGCTGTGCTTAACGTGAAAAAAAAGTCATTTTATCTACTTTTATGTCGTTTGTCTCGGAAATTAAGGGCCTTCAGCTTTTTTACAAAAGAATATTATATGCTTTCTTTTGATCACAGATTCGCGTGGTGCAGTCCGTATCCGCGAATTACCTGACATCTTGTATATAAGCACACAAAGACAAAGTGGCGTGGCGACTCCTTTGATGTGGGCGTGCACATTATCAGATTGTTTGCGCAAGGCTCAGGCAACTGGTCTTGCGTCTTATTGGCTTGTGAACGCTACGAGAGGTTTGCTATTACCGGATACTTACGAGTGCTGCCGATGATGCGCGAACGACCATGTTACGAATTATCTTATTGGTTCCATGGAAAATGCGAAGGGGAAATTTAGTTTCTAGGCAGGGAAGACATGCGTCTGGTATATATAATCCCAGCTGTAATTACTGGCTCAAGTGTGTCATATTTAATCGACCCTCTGGACTGCCGGCTGGCAAGTAAGTTACCACGCGCTGATTGGTAAGCTGCGTCCTGACATTTTGCTTGCCAGTAACGCCATTTTGTTGGTTTATGCGGTTGGAGTTCCCGGTATAAGCTGCTATTTAACTCTTGTTTTCTTAAGTGTTTTGTGCCCGTAACTTAAACAGTTACCCATCTGCTTTAGGTGAAAGATAACTTCGGTTTGAATCCAGGTGAGGCACGTGAGTCTCTGTTTGCCACGTTCGAGATTTAGTAAGTCAACTTCACCCTTCTTCTGGCCCACTCCATCATGCACACAGTTTGTTCTAAAACATCATAAAAACGACATCCATAAAAACTATTGAAATTCAAAAAGTAATTTAGTGACTTCGAATAATCGCTTAAGTTACCATGCAGCTAATAATAAGCTTAGGTCAATTGGCGTGAATATAAAAATGCACATGTTTTAGAATTACACAGGTATTTTCCTATACAAGTGATGGAAACACCAGCTGGTAAAGTCTATCACATAAAATGCCCAATTCCGTAACAGTTTTCATATAAATTTTCTGCCAGCGTTTCTACTCTCTTGTAGGGTACGATTAAGCCCTCTCAGGCAAGTGCTGGATCTCGGCAATTTTGTTGGGGAGGGGGGCAAAGCTGGCTTCTGCCGCCCCTTTTAATTTATAATTCTAAAGTAAGGTTTTTTCAGTAAAGTGTTTATACGAAAACACGAATGTCAAGTTTTGGGAACTTGTGTTTCGTGGGATGTATGTGTCGGAAATAACAAGTAGAAATATTACAAAGATATTTGGAAGTGGAAAAGCAATTCCGAAATTAGAATAGATTTTGCAGAACTAACAGTAAATACTATGAGAAAGTTATTTGAAGTGCTAAAAATTACCTTGCAATATCATCTACGAAAACTGATATTTCATATATTTCTTAAAATGACATATACCAATTTATTCCGTTATAACTACTTACAGTCTTAACGTTCCGAAACACACGTTACCGAAACTGTATTTTGACTGACGGTATAAACGTAACGACAGCTTCTACTTACCAAAAACGGCAAATGAAGACAATTTATCAATATGCTAATATTTGTACGCAATATAGAGCATTCGACACACAACTAAATAAACAAAAACTGTGTCACTGCAGCACTGAGTACTCACTTCATACAGTGTCTAGAAGTTTATGTTATCAGATTGTGTTCCAGCTGACCATTGTACTTACAAGACACATCAAGTCTTACTCCTTCCCTCTGATGAAACTCGAACACTTTTTGGGCCAATAAGCCCCATTTCCCTTTTTCCTAATCACACGAAACAGATAGGCGACGGACGGGCAGCCGGATGCAGAAAGGCAGTTTATTTTCGTCTTTTTTCCACAGTAAATATCTGTGGCCTTTTTCATGTCAGTCACCAAAGGAATCAACAAAATACGTGTTTAAAGTATATTTTTTAAATAAATATTATAACAATGCAGGCACATGTTTACTTAATCGTACCGAAAATTTACAAATGTTTTCATGTACAGTACGTCTTTGTGTGTGTTTTATTTTTCCTGGACGATCCTACCTGCCGCCCCTTAGACATGCCGCCCGGGGCAGATGCGACCCCCTTGCCGCTTTTATATCCCCTCCCTGCCCCCAGGAGGGGTCTGGCTCCTAGTATAACAATTTTCGTACCCGAGGGAATGCCTAAAGCCGCAATGCAACGTGTTCTTAATTTCTACTACAGTCACGGAGTTGCGGCAGACAAGATGGCGAACATCGAGGTACCAACCTCAGGCAGTGTGCTGTATGTTCGTTTGTAAAGGTTGCGGGTACTGTATAATGTACNTCGTACCCGAGGGAATGCCTAAAGCCGCAATGCAACGTGTTCTTAATTTCTACTACAGTCACGGAGTTGCGGCAGACAAGATGGCGAACATCGAGGTACCAACCTCAGGCAGTGTGCTGTATGTTCGTTTGTAAAGGTTGCGGGTTCTGTAAAATGTACTTCTGTGCAAAATGAAAAATTATGTAAGGGTAAGTAATGGCAAACATTTCAAATAAATCACACGGCCACAGCAAAATAACTAACACAACTTAAAAAATACATGATAACTTTGGCATTATGTCTGTATGTACAATATGACAAGAGTAATATTGCGGTTCTATGTGTAGCTCATCGGATTGGCTCGAGGTTCCAGGCTGTCGGTTGCAAGATTGAGAGATCGTATGCTCTTCTGTTTACAAAATTCTTTCAATAGTTTTATTTGATTTATTATGCTGTTTATCACTCATGTTCCTTCTTCAAAGCGTTTATTTCTAAGTTATAATCCGTTTGTTTTAAAAGCACCCAAGTAACTTCACAGTGAATAATCAAATCGAATAGTTTTGAAGTAGACAATTTAAGCCGTATTGCATTAATAATTCTAACAGACGCACATAAATGCCTTAATTCTAATAATGTAATATTTTCGTCTTCTTTCAGCCTTAGAATCGTAAAAGCTTGTGCCCGTAAAGCACAAGATTGATTATTATGTCTATAAGAGAAAAACAGTATCCTATCTTTACCGAGTGTTTTGCAGAATTCATCTTTAAAATCGAATACATGCAATTTTTTTTAAAAACAGTATTGCGCATTTTGTACTTTCAACTGCGTTTATGTCTAAACCGCTTTTGTAGGAATTATATTAATTACATTATCGCTTCTATTTCTGTGCGCTATTTTAAAGTTTTGTGCAATCTGAAATGACCGTTTTTTGTTATACCAATGTGTCAGTGGTAACAACCAAACACGCCAATTACAAAACAAATTTTACAACTGGTCCTTTGTACAAAATGTTTACTGAGAACTGATGACTTCAAAATTTTCAGAGGAGTATGATTGATTCAGTGACGTATTGGTGACGTCATAACATTCAAACATTCTTTTACAAACTTAGCTTGAAGCAGTCTGACGGGGGAAAAAATTGACAGTGTGGGAGAGCCTTCACAACGACAAACTTTCTAAATGTGGCTTCATATTACTACAAAAGAGACCTCTTTTAAAGTTATTGGATGCCCCTTCGAGTAAAGCAGTGTATGTCTAATTAAGAACCAAACCTATCGGCTTACAGTAAACAGATGACAAAAGCCCACAGTTTCACTTAAAATATGAAATCCTTGGCTTTATAAAATGTTCTATAATTTAGGGAACTCCTCACAAAAGTATTTCCTTAACAACCGGGAAAACGGCCCGTAATAAAATAAAGTGTCTGCTATTTGTATATTATGAAATAATGGAGTTTCTATTAAGTCAGTGAAACGTTGCTTCTCGTATGCAAATATTCTTCGCCATTGCCATTGCGGGAAAGAACCTGTGGTTACCGCGGTTATTAGGAATTAAGTGTGGCAAATTTTTACCGGTACGTCTAATAAAACTATCTGCACAAAACCTCAATGAACCAACCGTACTTGCAAAGTCTCTCTGTAGCGAATAACTTACTATCCGCAGCATTTTAATTCAAATTCTAATGTTAGTCTCCTGTGAACTCGGAAAATCAGCCGGACCGCAGACAACTTAATTATTTTTCAAATCCAGGAGACAGAAAGTAAACAAAGGAAATTTTTTCAACGCATACCATTATGTTCATATATAAAATTAATAGTATATACAATTTAGCTAAAAGGAATGGAATTATTTCTTCCTACTGGCCTTTCCCGTTTGCTAAAACAGGAATTTTAATAATGTTTATGACTGCAACTCGTGCCTGCTTGCAAACCAGTAAAACTATACCTGCCTTGCTGTGGGAACGCACGCTATAACTGCAAAAAACGCGAGAGAATAAGTGCGTAGGAAGCAGTGATGAAAACGAGAGAGACAGAAAAAGATGTCTTTGGTGGATAGAAAGGAAACGACGCACAGAATGAAAGAGATGANAAAAAAAAAAAAAAAAAAAAAAAAAAAAAAAAGGACCTCGCGGTGAGATAAGATAAGAATTTAGGGTTCCCGTAAATCCTGAGGAGCCGGCCACACACGTTCAACCGGCCAGTGTGTAAAAGACGTGGTTCCTTTCCCGATAATCTGATACGTGGCCGGGGTCCTCGCTTCGAATGGTTGATGCGAACTTTCTTCGCAATCTTTGTATCCCTCCGCCAGCCCACGCCAAACGGCACAACGCTAGTCGTAGTACACGTCAGCTTCCGCCGTGTTCATTTATGAATTGCGTGAAATTTCTGCATGAACGTTGTACATTCTGTCTGGGCAGTTCTCTCCCTAGGAAAGAATACACGCGCTGAAATTGTAGATCTAAATAAAAATGTATGAAACTTAATGTTCTAAAACGTATATTATTGATTACACCTGCATTGCAAGCCCGAGCACAAAGTTACCTCATGGACCTCCACCATTACAAGATATTTTATCTTCATGTGTTGGGGTGACAGTTAATTTGAAGAGACCTGCACACATAATATATTATAGTTAATGAGGAATTGAGTGGAATAGCTAAATTTCGTTTGACATAACCAGATATTCTCAGCCATAATCGTTATTGGCAACATATATCCAATTAGCTGACGTTACAGCGCAGTTAGATGCGTACCCACACACAACAACGTACAAGAACGATAGATGCGAAACAAATTCGTCCGGTAAATGTAACTCTAGGAAATAACGTCACCCAAGTAAATGATCGCCTTTACCAAGATTCTCTTTGTCAGAGGGGCACTCATAGACAGTAAGTTAGCAAACTGTCGACAGTGTTACGGACGATGGGATTCGCTTGCAAACGGTATGGGCCATTTATCTCGTAACAATGAGGAGGAATAATCGTCTTATATTTGAAGCAATTAATTAATATGTAAAACATGAATGCCTCCTGAGAATAAAATATAAACAGAAAAAAGGAATTTGCAATGAAATTAATAAACTGTTAACCCAACACCCACGTAGCAAGAGATAGTCGGCCGACTGTGGTTTAACTGATGGCATTGATGGATTACTGCTGGCCCAGAAAATTTATGGGTCTACGCAACTGGCCCTGCTATGGTTAAATGCTGGCACCAGGACATTTGTCATGCCATTTATAGCACACTGATGAAATGTTGATAGAAATGAAACTGACGGTCAAGAGTAGATGAACAGCTAATGGCCCATAAATGAATTACCAACTGTATTCCAGCAATGGCCGCACGTAACCTTAACTTATTGCGTGTGAAAGTATGGGTAGCCATCCGTAGGCCATTTAATGGCTGTGAAGTGGTACATCAATGAACCATTGCTGGTCAAATTTGGCTTATTATGGGAATTTTTATGGCTCCCACTTTTCGCAGATAGTTTCTTCAAACTACACACACACACATACACACGTATATGTGTGTGTGGGGGACTAATATAATTATAGATTACATGATACAATGAGTTTATTATTTGTAAATATATAGTGATGGAAATATATATGGCAAAATGCTGTAAATCCAGTAATAGGTGTTACTTCGTGACTGGTATTTAATAATTTTACATATGTAATGTTTTACATGTACGACTGCACATAAATAAAATGAGAAGTAAAAAAATATATATAAACACCTTTATAAAATTAACGTTCAAGCGTTTTTGTGGTTTCACATAACTAAAATATTCATATATGCCGACTGCATTTCAAAACAGATGAATAGCATCCAGGTGACATACATATTGCGAAAAATTACATTAAAGGCAAGTTTTTGGGTTAATATCGCGATTCAGGTGGGTAGTTTTATCTCAACAACGATATTTAGTTTGGTTTATCTGCGTATTTTTAAAAACTGATTTGTTCTCAAGGTACATTTTAAGACTATGGAATGACTCGTGTAATTTATATTTTATTAGTGTTTGTTAATAATGCAACTCCCAATATATTCTTAATTAGTTCATCTAAACATAAGAAAGCACAGTGGAATACTGGTTGGCATGCTGGGCTGACACTGCGAGGTGAGTAATTTCGCGCCCCATCCCTCCCTCCTCCCTATAATCATAAGATTGTCATGTCTTTAATAGTCAAGTAAACTAAATTTAAAGACATATCAAAGTTGAGAATTATGCTAAAAATAATTATTTTTAAGAGATAGTGTTTCACATATTGTAGAAGCATCGCTATCCATCTGTAGGCCATCTGGTGGCTGTAAAGTGGTATATCAATGGGCCATTGTTGTTGTAAGCATATGGGCCATGCTTGGGACATCTGTGTTCTCCACATCTGGGGCAGATATGGGCAGAGTAGGGCTAGATAGTAGTGCCACTTCAGGACCAGCAATGGTTTCGGGTGCATGCCAGCTGTTGGCCAACATTTTGTCGTCTTGGTATCCGATTGTAACCCATAAATGGGCCATGTGTGTTTCGCTACATGGGGAGGTTCAAATGAGGAAAGAAAAAAGAGTATTCGCTATCGAATTCACATTATTGGAAGTATTTCACAGTAAAATTAAATATTAATCTCATAACTTACAGCACCAGATACTTAACTGAACAAAATTATTAGCATTGCTATTAAATCAGCTCACATCACCAGCGAAAACGGGCAAATATCTAAACAGATATTTTGGTTCGTCGAAAATGATCAAGAGCAATTTTACACCGAACACCGAACAAATTAGGTTAAAATAGTTCTGTGCTATTCGTTATGTGTATAGACATGCGCATAGGAAAGTTTAACAATTCCTGGGTGAACACGACTTTTTATACTTATAATAGGAATCTTGTTCTCTGTGTGATTGACGAAGAGAATTGTCTTTCATTTCAGTCACTATCCTATTTTTAAGTTGTTTTTCTGGTTTTAATAAACGATCCTTTTTTCTCGTAATTTGGCATCCTAACCAAATACGCCATGGAGGAGAGTCCGAAAAAAAACTTGCTGCAAAACACAATAGCTCCAAGAAAAACAAAACACGAATGTTGTTATATATCTCTACTAATACTGGAGATATGCAAATGTTCAGAATAATTGGCAGCTGCTGCGAGCCCGATCCCAGGTTTTCCACATTTTAATTCATCGTCCAGACGTAACGTGTTATGAGCGTGGCAGATGCAACGACTCGACTCGCAGCAGCGATGACATCGGGCTATGCGCTGCCAGCAGGACGCCAAGGCCGCCGGTCCAGATGGCATCTTCTTTTCTGGCAAATGTCACGCGGAGCGTAGCTGAAGAGTTACACATGCCACAGCCTGGGCATCCGTTCTTACGACTACTTCCTGCCTCCGCCGTCCAGTTACTCTCGTCTCGACTCTATGCAAGTGGCTACTCATCATCTCTGCCACATTCAACACCATATCTGATATAGGCGTGCCTAGACTATTCCTAGGGGGGCCACTAAATTTCATGTAACTTACACTAACATGAGAATGTTATATGTGCTGTTCACGGTAAACTGAGCACTTTAGAAATCCCTGCTTGAGATCTAATTGTATGCACTTTAGGTATTATTTCGCCTTATGTAAAATTAACATTGCTATGGTCCTCATCATTTCATTCCTGCGTCGGTCAAATGGTACTGTAAAATTATTAGAGATGTAGATATTTTACAAATCTGCTTATTTTTACACTTCCACGCATTGCAAAAACAGGAAGAGGAATAAATAACGTACTTTATAACAACTGGTTATTTAACACTTTTTAATCGACGTTAATGCATGGAACTACTTTCCCGCCATCGATACCAATTTTACTGGGCGCGTGTCACTCAGTGCACCCATTAAAATATACGCAGGTATATAGGAACAGTGACATTATTCTTAGGTTGATTTCAAAAGTTCCCACCTTATTGTGAACATCCTTTACATCTATGTATAAATACATGATTTATGAGTACCTACCATTGAAATATTGCTGAACTCTACTTGCCTCCTGTTCAGGTGGAAGTCATTAATAAAATAATTTGTTTAAATCACTACGGTTGATGGTGCCATCTGGACGTTCCGTTACCTGCGCATTGCGTAACGTGTTATATGAAAGTTGTTCGAATCCTTCGGCCATATGCGTCAGTGTAGCCCCTATGTCACTCTATTCCCGCTCCATCTAACCATGAATGTACAACGTACAACGAATAAATGTCTCCAAGTAGAAATCTGGCAATGCAAACACTGAATACAATTTGGTTAAGCCATGTCTGCACGAGGCAGAGGAATATCGGAGAAGTACGTGAATTGACTATAATAAACAATGACAGTAGTTCTACAGTAGGACAGTCATATAAGTTGGAACTGACAGGATGGTATAGATACTGAAAAAACCGTCAACTATACAATTGCAATAATTGTCCCATTGCTTATTTTGAACGGACTGCAATGTTTATACGTTCTGCATATTTATTGCTTACGAGAGCACGTTTCGGAAACAAACGATTTGCTCGGAGCAACTGAATTATTGATATATGTTCCGCACAGAGTGATAATTATTCAAGGAGGCTGGAGGGGCGGATTCCGTACAAGGCCTCACAGACAGCAAGAACTTGTACGGGGGAGGCAGGGTTGTAAATCTGGCCTCCTATAGCTCCAATTCCTGTCTCTCTCTCTCCAAACCTTTCCTAGGGCATAGGGAGGAGGGAGGGAACAACATCGTGTGTCTAAATTGGTGCGTCTGATCATCCCCTCCTCCGGCATTGATTTCATCTACAGCANCAACCCTTCACCTAACAGATGGTCACATTTCTCACCCCCTCTGTCTTGCGAAACTCGCGTGGATCGCCCCGTTGTGGCGTGGACCTAGAATTAGAAGGGAAGGGGGGCGGGTGCAAAACGATGGGGTCAAAGAATCTAAACGGCCGTAAAGGAAGATGGAGGGGGGAAGAGGAATAAAAGAACGGGACTTAAGGCGGGTAAGGCAAGGAAGCAATCGAAAAAAAGCCGTAAATTTTGTTTGGAGGAGGGGTGAAAAGACGCAAGGAAAGGGAAAAAAGAGTTTAGAAAACAGCGATAGCGTCCCCCTTTATCATGACCATAAATTTATTAGGTCATTTGGGGGCAGAGGGCGCGAAATTGTATGGCGGGAGTAGGTGGCGTTACCCCTCCCCCCTGCGCGAGCGACGAAGTTTTGTGGCCCTGAAGGAAGTTGTTAGGCATGCTATCTGCAGGACAATATATTACCGTCTTCCTTCAGGGTGGATGGGATTCTTCTCCAGATACGTTTCCACGCAGCCAGGGCGCAGAATGTGTGTGCATACGTCCTTTCCTCATCGCCTTCACTCACCACTCCTGGCACTTCCTCCGCCATCTATTTGTTTGTCCGTTCCCCGGCTCTTCTTACACTTTATCGCATTTCTGCTCATCTCATTTTTCCCGATACGTAATCACTCATACATAAAGACGTGGGAAAAATTCATGAACTTAAGCTACATTTTTCAAACCTGTGCAGGAAAAGATCCATGTATTTGTGAAAAGTTATTTTAACTTTGAAAACTCGCACACCGTACTTCTCTTGCAGAATGCACCTAACTAAGGACAGGTAGACTAATTTTATTCTTCTGCGTGTCCCCAACGTTGACTCGAGATTGGACAGCGGTAACGTCAAAATCTCGTGCTGAAGCACTGACGTGAAGTTTGTATTCATTTATTTTACAACAGACTTATGATTTCATTTTTAAAATTACTTGTAATCTTACTTGATGTCATCATTACGTTAAATCTCGTTTAAAAGTGGTGTAACGCCCTTCCAAATCCATATTTGTTCACCAATTTATTCTACTGGCGTGTTCATGCCACGTTTTTTTTTTTTTACAATTTCTAGTTAAAATAGGCCATTACTTGTTGTGACGCAGAAAGCGGTTTCTGCGCAGCTAACGTGCGCAATATACCCTATATTATTTATAAGAACTGGACTTAAACTTATTTATATAATAAAATTTTAATTTTGTACCTTTTAAGCCAGTTATGGATAGTCAGTAAAAGTGAGACAACTCAGAAATCTAACGTGAAAATTACACATTTCTTATGAACGTGTTGCACAATAAAATAAATTACCGTTTTTCAGTTAAGTGAAATCTACACTGAAGTTAAATAATCACCCTTACTTTACAAATTTGTACACATTATTTATTTTATATATGTTGTTGTATGTAACTGCGTCAGAGTTTCAGAGGAGGTGTCAAGCTGTGACCAATTACGAACGCTATGCTACCACGTCAGTTTTTTCCCCCTCTTATTTTATGAAGATTCTTTACAAGTCCACAGTGTACTGCTAAGGAAACTTTAGTTATTGGTGATTCTTCCTATTATTTATTTTATTTATTTATCGTATAGCAATTTAGACACTTATAAAAGGAACAATACATAGACATTAAAAATATTATTAACTTTAAGAGTTACAAACAAAGGGAACAATACCTAGACATTAAAAATATTACAAACTTTAAGAGTTACAAACAAACATCAAGTCTATTGATATAATCTATCGATTCTTGAGTTGCCAATTATGTTTCCATTTAATTGGAAGGTAGGCAGGAATACAGAAATTCTGGACTATATGTCTGCAGTCGAGCCACGTGCTTGTATTACTTAAAATACGCAAATAATAAATAAAAATAAAAATTCGAGAATACTTCTGAAGATTGAGTATGTCTACCTCAGCGTACGGTGTATAAGATTCATAGTCACTGAAATTCTGAGACAGTTAAAAAATATTTAACAACTGCAACTTTTTCAAGTAAACAGCAAGACGCAAATTAATACCAATGCGTCAAGATTAAACAGAACCGTGAATAATACAGTCTTACAGCCTTTCTGGAAATCAGGCAATATTCGCTAGCCAAACTGTTTGCAGACTAGATTTGACCTCCTTCTCATTTACATGCGTTTTTTTACAAGTTTTCAGCTAAAAGTTAATCTAATTTTTCTCCACTCTTTTGGACAATATTAAATCCTCTTGTTCTTTGCTGCAGGATTATTGGTAGAGACTTGCTGTTATGTAGCATCTCGCTAGATTATACAGTTCTGTATATAACTCAGCCAAAGAGATTTGTTCATTGTCATCTGCGAAGATGTAAATCCATTTCCACTCTGACAAAACTGCGCATTATTCGTGCACACCACAATGTTGTGTTTATTTATTGGCGCAGAGTCATAGAGGACGTGTCGAATAAAATAAAGTCCAACGACAAATGTAACGCAAGAATGCATGTGTTCTTAGTATAACGTGTAGCAAAATAACAGTGCTAATTTTGCAGCTCTCTAGATATTACTGACACTAGAATTCTGAGAGTGTCAAGTAGGTTGCGGACAAAGGCCACAAGTAACTCGACAAGCGAAATACTCACCTAGAATCCAATCGCAGAATCATCACACTTTTTTTTATCAAATTTATGAAAAATCGGTCCATGTATGACGTGTTTTGCTGTTTCCTAAATATGACAAGTCTAACAAGCGTTTTATACTTCTGCTGGCATAAAAATCGCTTGTTTGTGGCTAAATTGAACTTTTACTTAAATTTTATTAACAAATCATATTATTTAATATATAATTAATATGAATAAAATCGAGTGAAAATAGGTGTGTTGGTAATAACTAGTATTAAATAGTTATCATGCAATATATTATTAAACCAAGTAACTACAAATGTGGTCCTTTGTCCCTTTGGTGTAATTTTCTAGACGTTGTTAATCTTTGTTAGCGTCAGGCGGAGTAATAGCCTGAAAAATTGGAAGTAAACATGAATGGACTATGTCAGATTATTCAACACTTCTGGGGTCCCTCATTCTCGGGAGGTTCATTTCCACCTCATTCCTTACTTGCAATTCGGGATTCACACCTACACGCCACAAAAAAAGTGTTGCACCACCGGAATTACTGAGTTACAAGGTTGCTCCCACGGTCCAAGCGAAAGTATGGGATGACACTTCCTGTATATGTACAGAGTGCCATGTCTGTCTTCCCAATGTCTCTCTGTAACGCGCCTATACAGAGAGAATGACCTACAAAATATTTGTTTGTATGGGCAAAACGTATTGTTGATAATACAAAACTTGAAAAGCTACAAAATTAATTTTGTTCATCTTACCAAACGCATCCTTGAATTAACAAAATCTCAGTGTCGTACCAAAATAAATTAGACCATCAACAAAATATATTTTGAATCGCATAAGCTATTGTTTGTGAAAATTACAACAACCAGAAATAATGGTCCGGATGAATAAAAACTCGCAGTATGGGTAGAACAGTGAACCAGCAATAAGTGATTACGATTGCAGAGAGATGGCGTACACGTAAGACCAGCAGTGCCCTCTCTTGTGTGACCGGAAAGGTCCGTGTTACGCCAAGCTCAGTCAGTGAAGAGCCGTCAAACGAAGTGAAAGCGAGTGCCAGTTTGCCTCGTGTACGTCAAAGGGTGCCTGCCATATCAGCATGTGAGTTGGTTTGAAAGGGCCACAATGATCAGTATCCGGGAAACGGGTTTGTCATATCGTGACATTTCGGTTCGTACAGGGCATGCTGCTACGACAGTTATGCGTGTGTGGGACCAGTGGATGGAAGAAGGCCATACGCAGCGATGAGCTGGAACAGGACCACGCAATGTGACCACAGGACGGGATGACCGCCATCTTGTCCGCATGGCCGTAACGGACCGTACAGCCTCGTCCACAGTGGTGGCTCGAAACATGGAGCACTGCAACGGGTGTGGACCTGTCTGCGTCGACGGTTCGATGCCGTCTGCTGCGTCGACTTCCATTGTCCATGCAGCAGACGGCGTCCATTTTCCAGAAACCACAAACGCCTCAGACAGCAATGAACACGTGAACGTCATCGCCGGCGTGCTGAGTGGCAAAATGTAGAGTTTTCGAACGAGTCCCGTTCCAACCTGTCCTACAGTTATGGCCACATACGTGCTACCCTCTACTGCGGTAAAAACAATCTGACAGCCTGCATTGTGAAGCGGCATAGCGGACAAACGCCAAGTGTGATGGCTTTGGGCGCAATTGGATACAACGTGCGATCTCGACTACAACGTATTGAGGGCAATCTGAACAGCAACTGCTATATCAGGGAGGTTTCGGTGCCCGAGGTACTGCCCCTCCTTCAGGCAACTCCACATGTCATATTTCAGCAGGGCGATTCCCGGCCACATGTGGCGAGAAATGTGCAAGCCTTCTTCAATGAACGACGGGTACCGCTGCTTCCCTGGCCTGCACGTACGTCTGACAGGTCGCCCATCGAACATGTCTGGGATATGGTTGGTCGGCGACTTGTTTGTCACAGATCTTCAGCAACCAACGTTGATGCTTTGTGGACTCGTATACAAATCACGTGGAGGGAGATTCCCAAGGAACATATCCAGGTCCTCTTTGATTTCATGCCACGACGTTTAGGGGCTCTGATTTCAGAACGTGGGGGCTTCACACCATACTGAATTATCAACGACAGAGATCCTGTACAGTTCTGTAAACCTATTCAATTATGTATTGTCATATACCTAATCTGTGGTATAAAGTTTATTTTAATGATATATATCCTGCTTGGTGTTGCATTTTTCACAACCTTTAGTGTAATATATATTGGTTTGGCTATTCATTTGATTGCCTTCGTTAGAAAATACAGCTCGAAAGATTGTTTGCTTTTTTTGTGACAACTAGTATAGTAATAGTGTTATTAGTGCATTAATTGGTGTTTAATAATAAAAATAAATTCAACAGGAAAGTAAAAAGTAGTAGTACAAAACTAGAAATATTTATTTCCTCACGTGGTCCAGTATTTTAAGTGTACATATTTAAAAAAAAAAACATCACAAATTTATACGTCGTCACTTTGNGGAAAGTAAAAAGTAGTAGTACAAAACTAGAAATATTTATTTCCTCACGTGGTCCAGTATTTTAAGTGTACATATTTTTAAAAAAAACATCACAAATTTATACGTCGTCACTTTAGCTGAGGTTACTAGGGCGTAGCGTAAGCGATCTGGGTTCGAATCTCGGTCTGAATTCCAGTTTTTTTTACTTGCAGAAACTGTTTAATGAACGTAGAGAAATACAAATCTTAAGTTGCACAAATAAAATGTTTGTTTGGGGCAACCAAATAAGAACAACATAATAATTTGGTTACAGCAAGAAAGTAGTGGTTGTTGTATACAATCAATTAATTTGGTTGCTCGAAACAAAACAATGTTTGATTCAACAAAACTTTTTTCACAGTGTATTGTCCCAGCGAACAACCCTCCATAGGCAACAGAAAAACATGTGTTGCTTTTTTTTGTGATGTGTGTACATCGGATGTAGTTCGCACTTTCGATCGGGCGCGCCTGTAATTTCGGGTAGGGTGCGCGCTTGTAATCGGTGTGCGAAGAGATGTTTCTCGAGCGGTGAATCTCTGCTCGCCAAGGTGAAGAGTAGAGATATTTTGGGCGAATCTTAACAGAGAGGTCTTGAGAGTCTTTGAGAGTGAAGTGAGGTGAGGATGGAGTAGCTTCGGAATGCAATGGCGGGTGAAACGATACATCCCCGAGAAAACCCGCCGACCAGCGGCATTGTCCACCGCGATTCCCGCATGCGAAAATCCGAGACAGCCCCCACCGGAAATAGAACCTGGTTCGCCTAGGTGGGAGGTGAGTAGTCTAACCACTACACCACCGTGGCGCCATCTCCGCAAGGTAAAAAGCCTCAAGCGGTGGTTGTGTCCCCGCGAAGGAAGGGGGCGAGTGGGCGTGGTCTAATAATAGTGGCGGAGCTGGGGCTCGGCGGCACGCGTGTAAAGCGAAAGCGGCATAAGAAAAGGAAGACGTAGAAAAAGGCAAGGAGGGAGGAGCTGGAAAGAGACAAGAAATCGGCCGTGTCGCGGCGGAACCGCCAGCTTCCGGCCAGCTGGTGGCCCGGGTCACCAGCCACGAGCGCGTGAAAAGAGAGGGGGGGAAGGGGGAGGTTTTTGGCGGGAGGGGGAGACGGTAAATCTTCCGGCAAACTCCGGGTCCCCGGAGCCCAATCAATATTCAATACCGCTCCTTTTCCTTCTCCCGTCTCGCTCTGTTCGTCCCCGGAGCGCACATACATAAGGTCTCCGTCGTGCGGCGCGCACGAGGAGGGTGGAAACGCGTGCCGCAGCCCGCCGCCAGAGCCTCTGGCGGAGCAAGCGCATACCTCCCGTCCCGCCCTCTGTAGGCTGTTGACCGGCAATTGTGCACTTTTCATATCGACATTGGGGGAAATGTCGCTCCCCCTACCAGCATATCCATCCGGCTAAGATGTTCAACCCACAGATCTTCCGAACGGCTGAAGGTATCGAAATTTTAATTCCGAAATCGTAAATGGCACTNCTAAGATGTTCAACCCACAGATCTTCCGAACGGCTGAAGGTATCGAAATTTTAATTCCGAAATCGTAAATGGCACTGCGGGGCTCAAAACACACCATCTATGTCTGTTCCGAGATGTAATTAATTACTCAGATACTGATATCAACTTTGGTTTTTTTGAATTTGAATATACCTACTCATTTCTCCCAACATGTTATTAAGCCGCGAGTTCAGTGACNCTAAGATGTTCAACCCACAGATCTTCCGAACGGCTGAAGGTATCGAAATTTTAATTCCGAAATCGTAAATGGCACTACGGGGCTCAAAACACACCATCTATGTCTGTTCCGAGATGTAATTAATTACTCAGATACTGATACNGTTCCGAGATGTAATTAATTACTCAGATACTGATATCAACTTTGGTTTTTTTGAATTTGAATATACCTACTCATTTCTCCCAACATGTTATTAAGCCGCGAGTTCAGTGACGTGATTATTCTGAAAATCTGACGTACACTTTTTGAGATATAAAGGGTTGTCATTGGTCTTTGCATTTGACTATGGCTGTGGCAGGGTAGGTGCGTCATCCGCTGGGAGATGCCCAGCTGAGAGTTCCTACACCTACTTCACTGCACTCACTGAAGGGGGAAAAATAAGGTGTTAATATGCTCTGCATGTTTGCAAAATACGATGTACCACAAGGTTTCGACGCTTTTGTTGCATTGGTCTGGACTGTGGAACAAACAATTGCTCGGTGAATTAATGGTAATCAAGATGTGAACATCAGATTAAACACACGTTTTATTTGTCTGTGACAATAACAACACCAACAAACAAACTTTCGCATGCGCAGTGTCTAGTGCAATTACTGTGTGGGACTTGGAAAATGCATGTGGGCCGTTACGTATTTCTAGCCCTGTACAACAGAGACTACATCCAGCCACCAGACAGAAACAGTCATGACTGCCCATGACTAACTACCCAGTCTCGAAATGTGCATTCCCCTGATCCATTGTTATTCAAATGGCGCTCATTTTCTACATATTTTATTCTAGTTTTACCATGCAAGCTAACGGAGATGCACTATGAAACAAAACCAAGAATGGGCACTTAATAAAAGATTATTTTCAATATTTTCCGGAGTGGTTTGTACTTGAATGTAAATATTTGACTCTACATGCTGAATTGGTTCTGATAGGATAAATTTGCGGCAGTAGAATATGTTAAGTCTTGTTCACAGGAAACCGTTTGCCAATTATCTGCTTCAAGTACTGTTGAGTTAAACAGTTTTTCCCATTTACCTTTAATTTTATTTTGTCTTGATAGCAACAAAGAGGCCTATAAATTTTTAAACAATAAAATCGGTTTCCACATCTGTTTATTTATAGTGTGTGATATGTAGCTAGTAAAAGTAAAAATTAATTTTAATGTTATTACTACCATTATTATTTTTATTAAAGGACACTGCATACGTACGACCCTCAGAAGTCAGAAAATTTGCTACTAGTGTGAAACTATTTTATAATTGTTGTCTTCTTTTAACTATATCACAATTTTTACAATAAATTATTTTAGCTCTCATGAAATGCACGTCTGTTTTCTGAAGCTGTAATTTAGTTCTGTATTTCTTTTTTGCGTTTTGTTTGGCAGCTTGGTGGTTGTTGCAAAATTGTAACTACAACCGAACGCCGGAACATGATGTTATGGACTGTAACATCAAATAGATGGTGAAAACTTACTCCTATTAATCATATATGCGTGTGCTCCACAACCGATTGGCCGAAGAATTCTCTGAAAATGTCCTAGATCACCTGGTTGTAACGGTCTGGATAGCATACGGTAAATTGTTTTACAGGAATTGTAACATATGAGATAGTTGGAGTGTATAGCCATTATGGCCGGTCGTTGAGACTGTAATTCGGGATGTAGCGGATCCGTCAGATAGGCCTTCAGTTCTTTTTCGACTGAGAAGTGGGCAAGCTTACTTCATTCGTCAAAGTTGGTTTATTTGTATCAGTACTATCTGGTAATGCTGTTCGAAAACAGTATTAAGTAATTTTACATTTTATTTTCATTCACAAACTTTGTTATTTACAGTGGCGGCGATTCTTTAGGGCAAGGGTGGGGGGCAGTCGACTCCGTGCTACTTTTTTTTGTTAATTTCGTTATTTTAACTTTTAAAAACCAAGCAATTTTTAAGTTTATCATTTTAAAATAGTTACTTTTCTTACTCATCTTTAGTTTAAGAGCGTGCATCACAGCAGGCCTAACTCAGCTGCCGTATAACATCTGCGTTTGTGTGTGCGCGCGCGCTCACACCATGAATGGCAGTAAAAAGGAAATAATAATATCAGTTCAGCACTCCAGCTTACGATTCCAAGCGGTAAGTCGCTTTGAGTCATCAGCTTACAGCATTTCTGTACACCTCTAATATGCTAGAAGTGTGTGCAGTGCGATCGATCTCGAATGATTACTCGAAATTCTCCGCGGTGGCGGTGGAGGACAAAGCGACAAAGCTTCTTGTTAATAACGGAAGGTTAGTCGTATTTCGACAGAATTGAGATATGTGTAAAACGCTTATTTTTAAAGCCATTTCAAAATGTTAAAAAAAAAAAAACAGCATTTTGATGTAGCTTTATAGAATTATCAATTAATTTTCCAACAATGTTGAACACTAGGACCCCTTCATTAAAAATTTTACCTCCTTTACTGTTCGATCAGAAATGATCCACGTGCAATAATGCCTGCATAATCCTCAGAGTCCTAACATAATGCATCACTGGTTTGACTGGCACGTGATGAACGCTCTTGAGTAGCTAAGAAAAGAGGTGGCACTTCCATGCATTGAGCCGAGGAGTTATTTCAAGCAATAAATTGTTAACAAGTCGCATATACACTACCAATCTAAAAACATGGAACTACAGTTGAAACTAAAAGTTTTGCAGACAACATATATTCATTAATTTAAACTTGTCCAAGACACATTATTTTTATTAATACTATAAATATAATACAAGCGATTTTGTTGTAATTTCACCATTTTTCGCGGAGACATACTTTTCGTATTTTCCTATGAAAATCACGCGAATTTTCGAAGTTGTGGATGTGGCAGTGTTTTCGACTGTTCGTAAAATTTTCAGCTAGTAATTAAAATCAAGAACAAAGGCGCAGAAAAAATAATATGCCCCTTATGAGGAGGTTATCCAATTTTGACACCCAATAGCCACCACAGATTACATATTTAACGGAATATTAATTTTTTCTCCGCGTATTACGGTTTTAATTAATGCTTGTTAACTTCACCAATGGACCGGTGTACACAACATGTCATGTTATCATTTGCTGCGAGCTCTTCACGTGTAACACTCGATATCTGTATTTTGCCGTAATCCTTGTTAACATGCCTATGTTAACGACTTTCAAATTAAAACCTATCAAAAAGCTGTGCGTAACTGCTATATGACTATTAGACTTGTAATTTTATAGCCGATTAGAGCTGTATTACGTCCACGAGTAGTAGCAAATTACCGGTTCTGCGTCAGGGAATGTGGGATGGGGACGAGGTGACAAGCCGACCGCCATATTGGATGAAGTCTCAAGGCAACCTCCTGCTCTGTCATTCCTCGCCAGCAGCAGTTATCTTTGATTTACCTTTTTTACATCTTGCTCCATCACTCCACCTGAGCACATCATGCTCATGCATTCTGTTTGGGGGTTTTCTCATATTCCTTCCTCTTTGTCATCTCCCACACTCTACCCCTCGGTTTTTTTAATATGCTTCCTGTTCTCACTCTCACCCTCCATTCACCAGGATTTTCTCTAGCATCCTAGCAGGGACGAGTCTCATGCTCAGCCATTCCACCATGGGTTTTTTCATATTCCTACCGGTCTTCTTTCACCTCACATCCTGGCGGGACGAATCTAAAATTTGGTCATTCCAACAGCGCGACACAGAGCGAGGCCTGCCCACGTATGGTAGCCTAGAGTTGCACCACTCGCACATGTCAAGTACGACCTAAGCCAATTTATAAGCAGTATTGGATGTAATTTCCGAAGCATTTAAGATATAGCCACTAAATTAAAATCATTGGTATCACTCCCGATGGAGAATAGGACCGCATGGTGAAGTATGCGCTAAGCCTACTTATAAGCATGGTTGAATGTTACTTCCGAACCGTTTAAGATACAGCCACCAAATTGTGTCTTACACTAGTTCCTGGGAGGTGGCGTGTCTGTAATGGTAGCACTACTTTGAAAACATTCTCGGCATGGGAGACAGCCAAGAATCTCTTCGTCCTGTTGCAGATAGACAGGTAGGTGTTTGTAGACGAATTTTATTTCGTGTCGTGCATATGCGATAAGGAATAATTTGGCAGGTATGCCAGCTCGGTATCCTTGTCGAGTGCTGCAAGTGATTTAATCTTTCCATATGCCACAACAGCCGATAAAAGATTCTGACCACACAGCATCCCATCATTTTCACTAAGTCATCTCGACGAGTGAAAGAAACTCTGAGCTATTTGTGGTGGTGGTACGAACTGCTTTTGTACACCTAAAAGTGAGTAGGATGGACGAAAGCGATATCCTCGACCAACACCAGTTTATTCGAAGCGATATTTTAAAGAGACATGATAATATTTACAGCTTGATGTAATAAAACTATATAAATTGTTACCTTGTACTGTATAACTGAATTCCTCTCATAAAGGGACATGCATGTGTGAATCGACTGGTCTGCCACCATGGAGTCTGATGCGTCTCTCTCTCTCTCTCTCTCTCTCTCTCTCTCTCTATCGGCTAGTGTTCTGTGCCATCCGTTCGACTTGTCGAGACCTGCATGGTGTCTGNTCTCTCTCTCTCTCTCTCTCTATCGGCTAGTGTTCTGTGCCATCCGTTCGACTTGTCGAGACCTGCATGGTGTCTGCGCTGTCAGTCGACCGCCTGGTCTGCCTTACAAATTCTCGCAATATTAGTTGATCTNCGAGACCTGCATGGTGTCTGCGCTGTCAGTCGACCGCCTGGTCTGCCTTACAAATTCTCGCAATATTAGTTGATCTTGCGACGTCGGCCGGGTCTGATGTGTTCCGTTGCTAGTGCTGTGTTGTGAGTGTTGGTTTTACTCTGAATTCGATGGTTTTGTTTCAGTCGATTTGTAAGTAAGTCGTCTGCTATTCTATTATACTGCCCAGGACATTCTAGTATTTTCTAGCATAATTTAAAACATAGGATACAGCACCCGACGCTTGGGTGATATGTAACTGTGCAGATTGGTAAGTGCTTATAACAATTTTTNTAAAACATAGGATACAGCACCCGACGCTTGGGTGATATGTAACTGTGCAGATTGGTAAGTGCTTATAACAATTTTTCCTTTATATTATGTTGTTATATCAGTTTGTATCAGTTTGTAGCAGTGTTGTCCTTATCGCACCTGTGTATCTCGGATTCGCAAAAGTGTTTAGACTAATGTGACATACAGCGTTCGATGCTCGCGCAATATTCATAGGTTGTTAAATGCTTATAACTATTTGCCTTTGTAAATATTTTTTATATATGTTTACATCAACGTGTAGCAGTGACAATTCTCTTGCATTAATAATGGTTTAAAATGTATGCTGTTTTGTAGCAAGCAAATAACACAGTCTTTACAAGTCGTGTAATGTGTATTGCACTTGATGCATTGTATATATTACTCCGGTTGGCCCTTGTGATCATTCGTTCTTTCTCATGTTGGCGTGCATACGATCTTTTACTAAACATCTTGGTGTGATAGCAACACTGATATCACAATTATGGACTATGGATCCATCGGGTATTTTTTATATATTGTGACTCGTTATGACATTATGCTCTTAATGTACTTTCATATATGCCATACCTTTATTGTTTGTTACATGACTGAATCTTCATGTCCAGGGTGGTTTCATATTTTTTACATTCGGGTTTCCCCGACCCTTGCGCTAGGCTAATGGTGTTTATTTATATTAACAAGTACATGGTTTAGTGTACCCTGCGACTACATATGTCTTGTCAACGGTACATTTGTATACCGCTTTATTTTGAAGCATATGGCTGCTTGTTAAGGGTTACCCAGACTAACGATGATTCGGACCGCCGGCCCTTGTGTTTGACTGATGGTGTTAGTTGTACACATCATAGTAAATTCGCAGTGCAGACCACTCACTACCAATCCCTCACTGTTGACACCTCACTGGCAACCCATCAGTGCCAACAACTCAGTGCTGATCCCTCAGTACTGCCTTGAAGCATAACTGAGGCCAAGCAGTTCTGTTTAACAACCGGAGAGTTTTCTAAGATTGTAATTTATATCATTATCCAAATGGTCGAATATGAAGCTATGTTGTTATTATCTTTGTAGTGGCGCAGAGGGAAATCAGTATGCACATTTTTGCTGGACAAGTGCATCCCTGCCGATGTCTATGTGTGTGGTATTTTAGACCCTACACTCCTATATGAAAAAATAACTTTGCGACGCACCTGTATGTATGCCTTTATTTTCTTTACATGGGTGGATGGTTGTTATACTGTGTACCATNAATAACTTTGCGACGCACCTGTATGTATGCCTTTATTTTCTTTACATGGGTGGATGGTTGTTATACTGTGTACCATCTAAGAAGGCCACATTCTTGACAGTTGACAATCGCCTCACCTTTTCGTTTATGTATCTATTCGCCATCAACTGGCGTGTCAAGAATAGGCTTTGATGTGGCGAGTCAGTGCGTCCAGGAGGTGCTGCTACGTGCAGCAATTGGTGAACTGCTTGGGTGGTGCTGCATTCGTAAACGGAGCTTGGTGAACGTGTGTAGGGTCGTTCGTAAACGCGGTACACGAAATATATATTACTTTAAAAATTATACAGAGCTCGCGGGGGAATAAAATTATTTGTATATGGGCGTAAATACATTATTTTAAACAGCAAAACTATAATATGTTTCTGGGTGTAGTTCGGGATATTGATAATAGATGGCGTGGAAGGGCATGCTGCAATAGATGGTGCGCCTTTAATGCACAAGATGGCAGCACCTGGTTTGAGAGTTTGGAAACTTTGGATTTTTTCGTTACATTTGGATACGTATCGTTTTATTGTGCATCTCATTTTGAACACTATACATAACTATTTTATCACGAAGTTTCGTTTCTAAAACAAAAAACTGCTGTTTTATGACCATGTAAAATAAAATGTATTAATTAATCTACGAACTCTTTCTTATCTGTGTATTTTCTGCTTGTGTGATGTGCTTCGGCACTGCTCTCAGAATAGCCAATGTAATATTAACTTTTGTTCGTTCGTGCATCAGATGATACAGGATTTTGTAAATGGCATGTTAATTGTTTTGAATATATTAAGTTGCCACTCACTGACTGTTAGAATGTGGCTTTCTTATATGAAATGAACTATACATGTTCTCGAACTTCAATTGTTTGGAAATGCTGACCAAATATGCTTGTAACAGGGCTTAAGGCCTACTTGCCTTTATCTCCTTGATTGCAGTGGGAAGTGAAGAATGTGATATGAGTATGGTAGTCGTAGCTTCGGTGGATGGAAAATATTGGGCTACTATGCTTATAAGAGGGCTTAAGGTGTACTTGTTCCTATCACTCTTTTTGTCATCGGATGTGATGCCTATGATATAAACTTGGTGACTTTAGCTTATGTGGGTGGGAAATGGCAGCCAACTATGCTTATACGAGGACTTAAGTAGTATTTTATACTTCCAACGGGTTCGTTGTCAGCGGTGATGTCTATGTAATAAATTTGACGACTATAGCTTTGGTGGACCGGAAATGTTGGTCAACTATGCTTATAAGACGCTTTAAAGTTTACTTGGCCATACCACCATGTTCTTCACCAAGTGTAGTTGTTATTTGNCAACTATGCTTATAAGACGCTTTAAAGTTTACTTGGCCATACCACCATGTTCTTCACCAAGTGTAGTTGTTATTTGCGAATCGTTTAAGATACAGCCACCAAATTCATAACATATGCATTACCCCCGACTACGAAAAGGACCGCAAGGCGCAAGTACCCCTTAAATGCACTTATAAGCATAGTTGTCTGTAATTTTCGATCTGTTAAGATAGTCACCAAATTCGCAACATAGTCATCACTCCCAACAACGAAAGGGCCGCAGGGTCNCAACTATGCTTATAAGACGCTTTAAAGTTTACTTGGCCATACCACCATGTTCTTCACCAAGTGTAGTTGTTATTTGTGAATCGTTTAAGATACAGCCACCAAATTCATAACATATGCATTACCCCCGACTACGAAAAGGACCGCAAGGCGCAAGTACCCCTTAAATGCACTTATAAGCATAGTTGTCTGTCATTTTCGATCTGTTAAGATAGTCACCAAATTCGCAACATAGTCATCACTCCCAACAACGAAAGGGCCGCAGGGTCNAATTTTCGATCTGTTAAGATAGTCACCAAATTCGCAACATAGTCATCACTCCCAACAACGAAAGGGCCGCAGGGTCAAGTTTGCCCTAAGCAAACTTATAAGCTTAGTTGACTGTAATTTCCGAACTATTAGGATATAGTCAACAAATTTATAACATAGGTATCACCCGCGATGACGAAAAGGGCTGCAGGATGTGATATGCCCTAAGGGCACTTATTAGCACAGTTGGATGTAATTTTCGAGCTGTTTAAGATAAAACCACCAAATGCATAACATAGCCATCGCCTTTGATGCTGAATAGGATGGTTGAACATATGTTATAAATTTGGTGACAAATCTTATATGTATCGGAAATTATAGCTAACTATTCTTATAAGTGGGCTTAGGGCAAACTTGACCCTCCAGCCCTTTTCGTTGTCAAGATAAATGCCTAGATATGAATTTGGTGACTGTATATTAGATGGTTCTGTAATTACAGTCAACAATGCCTATTAGGGGTCTTACTTGACTCTGCGGTCCTATTCGT
>NQII01000887.1:495882-507322 GCA_002778355.1 Clitarchus hookeri | reverse complement strand
GGGGGGCGGGAGGGAGAACAGGAATCATATGCGGAAGTAAACCGAGGGATAGAATGTGGAAGATGAGAAAGACTGAAAGGAATATGAGAGACAGCCCGTAATGTAATACAAGAGCATGATGTGCTGAGGTGGAGTAATGGTGGCAGAAGGGAAAAAAGGGAAATCCAAGATGACCGCTGCTGCGAGGAATGATAGATCAGGAGATTGCCTCGTGACATCATTCAAGATGGCGGTCGGCTTGTCCCCTTGTCCTCATCCCTCATCTCCTGACGCAGAAACGGTTATATAAACGTCCTTATTTTGAAAGTGTATGTTTCCACTTAGTTCCGGTCTTTTTATACAAATTTCAATAGCCTACTGTTGTAATAGTAACATTACTGCGTTTCTAATAATCTGGCAGTGTCCGCGGAATGACGCGTAAATATCAGAAGCCCGTCTTCTCCAAAGGAGGGTTTACAACTGAACAGTTGCGGTTTAAGAACTATGCAGTTACTGTCGCGTCTTTCATATTTTTAAGGCTCACAGTTCAAACTATAATTTTTAATTCCAAACAATGAACACTCGCGCAAAATGTGCGCTGTTTACATGCTGTTCATAGCTAACCACCTAAGCTCATATAACACAGCCAAAATTTTTTCAGGGCTTATGTTTTCTGTGTGAGACACTCATTATTATGGATTAAAAACANCTCATATAACACAGCCAAAATTTTTTCAGGGCTTATGTTTTCTGTGTGAGACACTCATTATTATGGATTAAAAACACGAATATAATCATAAATATGCCCACACATATACCGTTTGAATATATTTAATTATTGCTTTTAGTCGTAATTGTAAATATCATTTTCTCACTAATCACCTACTTCAGTAGTCTGGTCACTCTCNCTCATATAACACAGCCAAAATTTTTTCAGGGCTTATGTTTTCTGTGTGAGACACTCATTATTATGGATTAAAAACATGAATATAATCATAAATATGCCCACACATATACCGTTTGAATATATGTAATTATTGCTTTTAGTCGTAATTGTAAATATCATTTTCTCACTAATCACCTACTTCAGTAGTCTGGTCACTCTCGACAGAACTTTAACCTAATACATCAAAATAGTTATTTCTAGTAACGCTTAAGGCAAAGCCGACAAAGCACACGGCATGCTAATTGCTACTGTAATCCAGGACACTTAAAAAACACATTATCTGTTCTTTTGTACACGTCATAATTGTCAAATTAACCCATGATTTTTCAATTGTAAATCCACTCTAAAGGCTGGCACGGAATGAGACCATAACGCGGAGCGGCGACGAAATGCAAGGTCGTGGACGAAGGGAGTGCTCCTTAATGACTGAGCAAACCAACGACATCGTCCGTCACGTTGCCCTGCCGGGGACAAAACCCGGATCGCGGTGATTCGGGTGACAGACACTGCTGTCCCATTATACTGCAACGTGACTCTTCCCGCGTGAGGCACGTCTTGGCCGACGAGCGCCGGGCAGATATAAAATGCTAGCAAGTCACAGTTATAACCAGTCGTGTGTTACGATGAGTCGCGTTGTATTATTGACGGGCGAGTGAACGCCCACAGTGTTTGAACAATTCCATCGGCGTTCTACAGCAAGGTGCTCATTAAACTACCAAAAAAAATATTGGGTTAATTTTGCTGAACCGCTGTTATGCCGTGACTATTATTTTTCACCACTTTATAAAATAAATATTACCATATAAGTAATACAAATAGTATATATATATTTCAACGCACTCATAATGTAACGTCTAAGGCTACAATAAAATATACGTATAGGCTATTATTCGAAATGGGAGGCGTCGAATAGTGCTCACTTTACCTTGAATAGCCTATATATAAATTCGACGTTTCAAAAATCGCAATAATNATGGGAGGCGTCGAATAGTGCTCACTTTACCTTGAATAGCCTATATATAAATTCGACGTTTCAAAAATCGCAATAATACTCGGTAGCATTTTGGTCTGTTCACTCCCCAGTTATATTCTTTCATGTAACGAATGTACGCATTTTTAGTGTTTTCTTTTGAAAATTCAGACTCCACTCATCATCTGCATATAAATGATAGTATACGTCAAAAGAAACAAAAATTGTTTAATGAGAACGCTGAACGCTCTGACGTAGGGCTGATAGGAATAATTCCGTGATGTATATTTAGATGGAATTATTTTACGGAACTACACTTCATTATACTTCTCACAAACGAATAAAAAAACACTGCTATAAAAATACTGATTACTTCCANTTTACGGAACTACACTTCATTATACTTCTCACAAACGAATAAAAAAACACTGCTATAAAAATACTGATTACTTCCAAAAAATTTTCCTACAGTGAAAAATTAAAATTTTGGACCGAAAATATCTCTGGCGCGGAGCATTCCGTTTTATTCCANAAAAATTTTCCTACAGTGAAAAATTAAAATTTTGGACCGAAAATATCTCTGGCGCGGAGCATTCCGTTTTATTCCACACGCTTTATCGTCCGTAGGACTTGCATTTGCGGCACAATCGGAATTGGTACAAAAAAAAGTCATTTAGAACCCATGAGGCAATACGGTTTACGCGGATGCTGGAAAAGATAACAAAACCATCATTATTTCACGCATGAAAATTTTTCACGCGCCATGAATCGGCCGCCGCTGATGAAGGCCTGCGGCCAGCGGGATGGATGCGCGCGTATACGCTGCTTATTTTGAATCGTACGGCAAAAACATCAGCCCCATCCCTCTCTACCTCCCGCGAGCTGACGAGACAAAAAAAAATTTTAAAAGAAGGAAACTACCCCTGGTCCACTAGGCGGGGGATGCGTATTAGCCTTCGCGCACGATCATGTTTATTTTTAATTTATACGCGCTTCCCTCCAACCACCCACCGCCCTTTTTTTAATGCATGATGCTACCGCTCGATGTGATATGGATCCGTATCACAGTCCTGGAGAGGGGGGGGGGGAGAGACCCTCGCCCCACAAGCGTCGAGCCGAGGCCGACACGATCTCCCGCACGAAAACTGATACAGCCTAACTCGTGGACCGTTGCGAAGCCTGCCGACTGCGGACGTAATATTATAATATGATAACGAGGGGACATGTCAGGCTGGATGCGATTAGCGGCAACATTATACGAGAGCGAAGACACGGTTGGGAAAGGGAGGAGTGGAAATGAAATTGCAGGCATTTTACACTGCGGTTTAGCTATGGTCGCGTCACAAATGAAAATGACTCATCTTTAGTTTATGTCAAACACAGCTTAATTTGTATGTTATGCGTTTTATGTGAAAATGTCTTCAATTACTTCATTCATTTGTTTTAAAGCTGTTGTACGTTATTTATGGATGTTCTTTTCCGTGTTTGAATAAACAGTAATTTACACAACGGAATCACTTCCCATATGGACAATATTTCTATTTTCACGGGTCATTTTTATTAATCGCGTTTTGAAATAGGGCCTTGCCATAATTTCTCTTGCGCCACTAATGACACGAACCGAAAATCTTGCAGGCATGATTAACCAAAAAGGAAAGGTCTTTCTTGATACGGTTAATGCGTTTAACTCATTAAAAACTTAGTAATCCTAAAATGCAAAAAAAAATAAAAACTATGGTCCTGATAGCGAGTTAAAATGTGATTAATCAGAATCTACATTTGCTGNTAAAATGCAAAAAAAAATAAAAACTATGGTCCTGATAGCGAGTTAAAATGTGATTAATCAGAATCTACATTTGCTGCCAATCATCCTGCAATAAACTAGATACAGTATATAAACTTCGCCGGTTTAACTTTTTTTGTTTTGTATTATTATACGTCTGATTTTTTAAGCAGTACGTACCGAATGTCTGCCGATTATCTTAGTAAGTTCCAGTGAACTAACAATAGGTTTGATGCATTTGAAAGATATTGAGTGTCTACCGCTTTGAGACTTTGTAACCAACTGCTCTCCTGAACGTTGAATGATTATTTTTATCGAACAATGATGGGAACGCGAGTATAATTCGCTAAGCGTCCAGTATTATCACGAAACTGCCTGGCTGGAACTGTTCGAAACCCTGAGGGGTACTGCACGAGTTTTACTCCGTTTGTGAAATAAGAACCTGGTCAGTTTATCCCTAAGCGCATACTGGGACGGAGAACAGTTCTGCTAACAGTGACTCTGGCGAGTACTAAACTTACAATGAGAGCTTATTTTATTAATAAGTTGGCGGCTTCGTCCCGCGCGTGGGGAGAAATGGAGACGTTGTTAATTCAGCTCGCTGGAAACGGCAGATCACGTATCTTTACGAGCCATCTTCAGAGAGTTGTCATTAATTAAGCGGGAGTTCTCACTGCGCGAAAGCGCAAGGAATGTAAGTGTGTCGGCTCCGAGGAATAAAGGAGTAGTTCATGTTTCGTACAGAAGCATATTTTGACGTTTATATTGTCTTATTATCAGTTTTAAAGTAATTTGAATATTTTACTACAAAGAGAATGCGATGACTGCGCGTTTGCATCGTCCAACCTAGAATATATATTATGTCACTTGACATAAATCTTTAAACATACAAATATTTAAGAGCATATATTTCCAAAAATAGCATAACACGCAACTGACAACTTCACTCCCTCAGCACAATTAAGGTATCAAATGCGGTATAGTTTTCTTAATCTGTTTGTGATATATACCGCTTACGAAACTTAACAAATTTTTGTCTATCTTCAGAATCAGATTAAATATGTAAACTACGAGTTAAATATCTCTCGACAAATTTAACGTCAGTATTTTGGCAAAGAGCAAGAGACAAATTTCGGAACTATTACAACTAATATGGATGTATTCAAATTTTCTGATAAATACCAACCTTACTTAAATCAANTAAAATGCAAAAAAAAATAAAAACTATGGTCCTGATAGCGAGTTAAAATGTGATTAATCAGAATCTACATTTGCTGTCAATCATCCTGCAATAAACTAGATACATTATATAAACTTCGCCGGTTTAACTTTTTTTGTTTTGTATTATTATACGTCTGATTTTTTAAGCAGTACGTACCGAATGTCTGCCGATTATCTTAGTAAGTTCCAGTGAACTAACAATAGGTTTGATGCATTTGAAGGATATTGAGTGTCTACCGCTTTGAGACTTTGTAACCAACTGCTCTCCTGAACGTTGAATGATTATTTTTATCGAACAATGATGGGAACGCGAGTATAATTCGCTAAGCGTCCAGTATTATCACGAAACTGCCTGGCTGGAACTGTTCGAAACCCTGAGGGGTACTGCACGAGTTTTACTCCGTTTGTGAAATAAGAACCTGGTCAGTTTATCCCTAAGCGCATACTGGGACGGAGAACAGTTCTGCTAACAGTGACTCTGGCGAGTACTAAACTTACAATGAGAGCTTATTTTATTAATAAGTTGGCGGCTTCGTCCCACGCGTGGGGAGAAATGGAGACGTGTTAATTCAGCTCGCTGGAAACGGCAGATCACGTATCTTTACTAGCCATCTTCAGAGAGTTGTCATTAATTAAGCGGTAGTTCTCACTGCGCGAAAGCGCAAGGAATGTAAGTGTGTCGGCTCCGAGGAATAAAGGAGTAGTTAATGTTTCGTAGAAAAGCATATTTTGACGTTTATATTGTCTTATTATCAGTTTTAAAGTAATTTGAATATTTTACTACAAAGATAATGCGATGACTGCGCGTTTGCATCGTCCAACCTAGAATATATATTATGTCACTTAACATAAATCTTTAAACATACAAATATTTAAGTGCATCTATTTCCAAAAATAGCATAACACGCAGCTGACAACTTCACTCCCTCAGCACAATTAAGGTATCAACTACGGTATAGTTTTCTTAATCTGTTTGTGATATATACTGCTTACGAAACTTAAAATTTTTTTGTCTAACTTCAGAATCTGATTAAATATGTAAACTACGAGTTAAATATCTCTCGACAAATTTCACGTCAGTATTTTGGCAAAGAGCAAGAGACAAATTTCGGAACTATTACAACTAATATGGATGTATTCAAATTTTCTGATAAATACCAACATTACTTAAATCAATTGCAATTAACTTACAATATGGCCAACTAAACCGGCCCCCACTATTAAAATATAATTTTACTAAGTAGCATATGCACATACAATTAAATTTGAGTAAATCTTTTAGTTACAAAGATGCTTGCGAGCTAATTATTATAAGTTATTTTTGTTGGTATAATATTAACGCATCCAGCTTAAATCCTTGAAGGCTAATCGCGATCGGCTTAAGTAGTAAATAAACTTTAACTTACATCCAAAAACGACACATACATTTATGACTTACGGAGGATTCGAACCCGCGTAAACTCACGACATCGGCCATGGAGTTCATTTGTGAACTAACACTCCCAGGACTCCGACATTCAATAAACTTTCGAGCATTGATGTCCTTCCTTTATTCTAATCAGTTAATCACTCAAAGCCGCACTGTCACACAGACATACACATTTAGTGTTTGTAGCCCAACTCTGAGTATAATACTGAGAGACATACAAAAAATACAGGTTTAGTCATCAAATTTCTAAGTCGCCGAATATATTCAGAGAAAGTCACATTTTAATTACGGAGGTTTATAGTTGATATATTCCACATTTCCGTGTACGCACGTACATGTTTTATATAATTTTAATGGGGGATTTTTAAACACTAACAGAAGTACACGAGTGTTTATCTAAATCAGTAAACTTGACTACTTCGAAGAGATAACCCTCAGACCACATTACTTCCGTGTCGTTTGGACTGGAGAAACAAGAGCCCGACTGGAAGGAAGATGACAAGCAACGAAGAAACGGTCCTACCGATTAGCATGCTTTTACATTTAATGTGGCAGGTCCGCTGCTTAGTCCTACATGTTCGAGTCCAAACACAGTTCCGTCAAGTTTTTATATGGCAAATTAATGTGTTTCCAAGGTAGCAATTACTAAGTAAGTGGTTTACTTTCACGTATCTGCAGCTGGTAAGTGCGACCTAATAATTGCGCCCTACTTAGATGAAAGTCGCGAACGACTGAGGAAAAATGTGTGAGAAACGATAGTAATCGTTTAGAATTCAGATTTCATGTTATGGTGTTTTAAAAACACATTTTTTAGCCCATAGATGTAATAAAGCTGTTTATTAGAAATAGACAAAGTTTGGGTTTCACCTCGGCCTGTTATTTAAAGGAAGGATAAAATATTCGGAGATCTTTATCACCCCGAATCTGTAGCCAAAAAATGTAAGCCACGTTGGAGTCTAGTTACAACCATAACCGGTTACGCCTCCTCGCCAAGAAAGCATGACGCCTCAGCGATTACAGCGACCAAGTACGTTTAATTTATGATTAACTATTGAAGTCTATAATGGGACGTGATTAACGCAACCAGAATTAGTGTAAAAAATCATATCCATGGTCTAAGTGGAACTTTCGTCCATGAACTTTCCGTTGGTGGGCAAGAATTCTAATCCGATAGTGGCAAATGTTACGTATTTTACGTGACAGCGTAAACGCCTGTCATGCATTTATTACCCCCTCGCTAGTGCCCGTCCTTGGTAAAATACGGGGGAGGGGGGGATTAGGGAAAGAAGTACCTTTACATTTCTTAATGTACCTCTTGCTTTCATTCGTCCTGTGGATTCATCTTGGACCACGCAACGTTTTCCTTGTTTTATTTCTATCTTGCCACAGACAAACCCTTACATTTAACTTTTTATGTTCTTTTTTTCTCATCTCCAAGGACTGTCATTTGCTCCCATTACTCCTTTGGAAATTTGTGACAAACGCCACGTGTATGCTACCCGGAGTAGCGGCGTGGCACAGCCGCTCATCAAGTGGAAGTGTTTTACGTATGTTTTTTTCTATGCCTTATATAGCGGCTCTAAGATATTTCTATCATTTAACGTATACGTAAAATGGCTTCCGATGAAGCGCTGATTCTGAATGTACAACATCCAGAAATAATTAAAAAGTTGTACACACACTACCAAAATTGTCAGAAAAGCACGATTTGAGTTGCATATGAAAGAAGAAAGCATATCCGTTGTAATACTGAAAAATATTTCACCAACAAGCATTACAAAATCGGTGATTTATTCAACACGCTTCGGGGTTATACATATATTTTCTTCTGCTGTTATTGGATGTTTATTCCTGTTGCAAAGTAGGACCTTGATATCTGGTTTGATACACTCGAGGGTTAAATGAAACACCAGAGGTGAAAACCTAAAATACTCTTAAAATTTTATGCTATTGTCCTTTAAATGATTCTTGACTCAAATTGCGTACGCTTCTTCTCAACAACAATAATTAGCAAACATAGGAAGTATGTTACGTCTTTTTCTGATCTTGGGTAATGGTTTCTATAGTCTATAGAATATCCCATTCTAACTCAGTTTCTACATTGCCATGTATACTGCTCAAAATCGGGTCCGTAATTTTGACGTTTGTTCATAGCATTTTAAGTTGCGTTCCGTTCAGTTTTAAGTTTCCTAAGAAATCAGACATAAATGCACTGAACATAAAAAGCAACTCATCTTAACTTTTACTTTGAGTTAAGTTTCAGGTTCTAATTAAGTTTTCGTATTGGAGGAAATCAATCATTTAGACGTAAACTGACCAAATGAAACAGTTAAAAGAAATAAAATTATGCGATGTCCCTTCTGGTCGTGGCACTCAGCTCACATCTCAGTATCAGTGATATTGCGTATTAATATTGTAATGTTTATTGTCTAGGTAGGTTATGCCTTAGCTAGGTTGAACAGTCAATAAATAGTGACTAGTTTAATTGTACTGTATTGCCTAGTACTAACGAACCCACGCAACACGATCGGGTGTACTTGATTGTGAGATCTTAACAGAGATATTGCTCAATCCTTACAGCCGTGGTTCACGATCAACACTCGCTTCTCGGCGATGTACCCCGCCACCGTACACCGTGTCGTCGCAACGAATATTTAATCGACTGAACACCGGCCCTAGTCATAGCACCTCTCTCGCTTCTAGGAGAGGCCAGTACCTCAGCAGTCCACCGTGTTTCTTCCGGGTGTGCCCCTATAATACTGCCGACGTAAAACTCTAACCCCNCAGTCAATAAATAGTGACTAGTTTAATTGTACTGTATTGCCTAGTACTAACGAACCCACGCAACACGATCGGGTGTGCTTGATTGTGAGATCTTAACAGAGATATTGCTCAATCCTTACAGCCGTGGTTCACGATCAACACTCGCTTCTCGGCGATGTACCCCGCCACCGTACACCGTGTCGTCGCAACGAATATTTAATCGACTGAACACCGGCCCTAGTCACAGCACCTCTCTCGCTTCTAGGAGATGCCAGTACCTCAGCAGTCCACCGTGTTTCTTCCGGGTGTGCCCCTATAATACTGCCGACGTAAAACTCTAACCCCCGCTTTGGCACGGGAATGTCGCCTCTCCCTCTCCAGGACGGAGCGATAACCCCTTTATAAGTTATCTTAGTTCTTCGGTGCTCCGGGAACGTTTTGTTGGACTGCCAATACTCGATATGCATTTACTGTCCTTCAATTGCATTTGTAATAAATATGCTCCAGATTACACTGATTACACTTATATAATTCCTTAGTTCTAATTTTGTACAACTCAATCCTCCCTCCGCGGCCGATGGCCGGGAGCAAGAGGAGGGGCCGAGGGGCGAGTGTCACCCCCCCCCTCCATCTAGATCACACATGAGCCAAAAATGGCCGGCCGCCGAGAGGGTGGCTAGACGTTCCGCAGAACTGCCGCTCACTTGGAGCGTGACCTGTCAGTGGTCCAATGATGGTGGAGAAGATGGGTGCCAGAGGGTTCCCACAGCCGCCTAGCCCCAACAATGTCTCCTCACTGCACTTATGGGTGCTCCTGGACAGAAGGATCGTTTGGGTCGCCCTGACTGACAGAAAGCCAAATGTAAGTGCAATCAGAGCCACTGCCACCCCCATGTGTGCACGGACATTAAACAATCAATTGTTAGATGTAGGTTGGTTTATGTTCTCGTGTTCCTCTGGTACGTGTGCAACTGACTCCTGCTGATCGTTGTGAAATGCTCCGGCGGTGTCGGGAGAGAGTATGTTGGAGAGGCGAATGGAGAGGAGTGGTGTTCAGTGATGAGAGTGGTTCCTGCCTTGAACAAGGTGAAGGCCGTGTTCGCACTCGCCATACCGAACCCACGCCTGAATTCATGGTCTGGAGGACCATAAGCTACACACCCCGATCGACTCCATTATTCATTCAAGGGAGCATAACGAGTGCATCGTACAACCGTGACTTTGTCAATCCTGTCCTACGGTCACATCTCGAAACACCACAGAAACCAATATTCCAGGACGACAACGCGCGTCTTCGTGTCACTAAGGCAACACAGCGGGCTCTACATGGTGTACGCAAGCTACCCTGGCACTCTATATCCGCAAACTTCAGCCCATCGAGCATGTGTGGGACATGATGGGACAGCGCCTGACATCCAGCCCAGCCCCGGCAACGACCGTCGCCCAGCCACGCCCAGAAGTACAGCTAGCGTGGGATACCGTACTCCAGAGAGACATTCAGTATTTGTACTACAGCTTACATGACAAGAGTTGCTGCATTTATGGCCGTTAGGGGTGGTACCACTTCTTATTTTTTAAGGTATCTGCTGTACGGACTTGAAGTTTTGATCAGTTCCACATACCATCTCCTTCTTTTGCAACAATTTTGGGGCAGATACGTGTGCTCCTACGAGGCGATCTTAAATATATTTCCACAGGTGCATTTTGTCTGCTTTTATTCTTTAATCAACAAATAAAATTTTCTTGTGTTCCAGCGAAAGAAATACATTGATGAAATACGTGGATTATGGAACAGTATGATATGGGTTTTCCTTAGTCTGTTGGACAAGAACAAGAAATGTAAAAAAGAATGGCGTACCAGCAGCGGTTGGCTGCACCATCCACACAAATGGTGTGGCCACATCGGCCACATATTCCAACAGTGCACGACACCGACCATGATTTCACTTACAGACGAATACATGCGCGGGTCTGACGAGAAGGGGGTTGGTAATATTTTCCGCCAGCCACTGAGCAGCTAAGCCCCGGCTGTGATTTGAACTGGAGACGTCTTCAATCCCACCTGCGTGGAGCCAGCGCGGTCGGAGGAATTGGCTGAAGTATGTATAGGAGGAGGGACGGGATGAAGTGGGGCGCAGCGAGAGGAGTCGATGCGGGCGGCGGTGCGGGCGAGAGATAAGCTCCTCTGTGCCGGGGAAGGAAATAATAATCCCTTCGCGGAGGTCGGAACCCGGGATATTGAAAAGGCTGCGGTGGGGAGAGCGATGGTGAGGGGGGATGGGGAGCACCGCGATGGGTAGGGAAGGACTCAGCAGCCACATCACGATCACGTCCTGTGAGGGGGGGGGG
>NQII01000887.1:479845-495769 GCA_002778355.1 Clitarchus hookeri | reverse complement strand
GCCGTCACTACTCATAAATAAAGATGAGCTAAATCGATTATTCGTCTTCTGCGCAAGTGCCCAACATTGACCTACCCCAAACCAGCACAACTCTCAAAGTCGCATGGGTCAACAGTGATGAACGTGTTTGTTTGAATCTCAATTTTAAAGGCAAGCATTTTTATATTAATACTAGCTTACCGGGCCACGCGTTGCTGTGGCATAAAAGATGTTGGTTCTATTCATTTCTGTGAAATTAATTCAAAAAAGTATACCTATTTTCAAAATCTTTATTATTGAAGTACTTGTTTGTATAAAATGTTTTTAGTTTTACCATCTTCCGCGCGTATGAATAAGTTGGATGGTTTTCCTACTCTAGAACACGAAACATACAATTGGCCGTGCGAAAAACATTCTGTTTCTAAATGTATTCCGCACATTTGTAATGACTGCCCTTGAGCTTTATTTATTGTAATTGCAAATATGCCAATCTGACTGGAAACTGTGTTCTTTTAAAGTGAAAAGGAATTTCTGATGGAATAAATGAAATTCTGGGAAGAAGCATATNCTGACTGGAAACTGTGTTCTTTTAAAGTGAAAAGGAATTTCTGATGGAATAAATGAAATTCTGGGAAGAAGCATATTTCTCCTTTGAAAGCACCTTTCGAGATGGTAGCTTCTATAGTATTGCCCATCATACTTTTTATTGCAAGGCGTGTGCCATTGCAAAGTTTTGGTGGATTGATGTTACGAAGTAAAATGACTGGCACTCCTATTTTCAATTGTAATATATGTGGAGGCAATCCTGGAACATCAAGCGAATTTAGAAATTCTGGCGGATAATTTACCGCTTCATTTTCGTGTAATGTTACATCCACAGATTTGTATGTCGATAAGTATCGACATATATTAGTATCAATATATCGATATATCGAGCATTGGCGTACTTATAAGTATTGATATATCGTTATATATAGATAAGTATCGATATATCGTTATATCTATAAGTAGGAATGAATTAAGTCCGGCATTTTTTATGGGCGTAGATGCGAAATTTTATAAACGTCAACTCCATCCGATATATATTGTTTTTATATAGATATCTAGATCTGTCGCTAGGTTGCGACTTTACATTGTTGACGTTGCATTGTTGACTAAGGCGCTTCCTGACGCGAAAGCATGGTAAAATAAGCTATTAGCAGATTTTATTACCTTTGCATGTAATACAGATAAAAAAGAATTGTACAAGCTGTCGTGGGAACGAAAGGAAGGTTTATAAAAAAAAACAGAATGAATATCGGTTAATTTTTTTGGAAGTTACATGCGTCCGAACAAACGGACGCAAGGCTATTCACAGTAAAGTGAGCACTTTTTTTTTAAGCCTTCTCATTTGGAATAATAGTCAATCACTGTATTTTATTGTAGCCTTAGACGTTAATTTTGGTGTCCGGTGAAATATATACACTGTGTTTTTTACTAACGTGGCAATATTTATTTTAAAAAGTGGTGGAAGGACAAAAAAACGGCTGATAAGATAAAAATATCTAGGACCTCAAAAGTGTTCACTTTACCGTGAATAGCCTATCAAACACTTCCATCAAGTTTAATTTAATCAAATCGCCTTACAAATTGTTACAGGAATTATACAAACACCTCGAAATACTTGTTTACTAATCAGTGTTCTAACATAAAATCCAACCCATGCCATTTTTGCCAGACGTGTTGACAGAAAAGCAGTTCAATTTTGGGACACAGATTGGTTGTGCACAGCCAGCGAGATCGTTCTACCTCATCTTTACTGTATAGTCTGACTCTCCGCGGTAAACGGTATGTATGTCCTGTTTACGGCCAACTGAGCACTCTTCAAAGCCCTGCTCAGGATCTACTTTTACTTTTGATTTTGTNTATGTATGTCCTGTTTACGGCCAACTGAGCACTCTTCAAAGCCCTGCTCAGGATCTACTTTTACTTTTGATTTTGTATCCTTACGCTACATGTAAAATTACCTTCGCCGCGTACCGTCTCACTTTATCCGTGCGTCATACAAGCGAACCCGCGGAAAGGTTAGGAATTTAAACTGGTTTACAAAGAGGAAATTAAAATTTTAAATATTATAAAACAAATACTATCCTCAGTGTCCATAAATTTTATCATTACGCTCGTAATACAACGTTATGTTATATGAAATACTTTTATTTTTTCGCTGTTAGCTTAACTGGGAGCCTGCGTGCTAGAGTCCAATTTAGCATGTATTTCGTGATTTGTTTTCAAATGTTGATTTCGTACTTACGGAACGCTTTCCCGTGTAACAATTGTATACTTCCATAATAACTTCCGTGAATGTAAATACATTCTTAACAGTGCAGGTCTCAACGTCTCGTCGACAGCGAGGTCGTTAGAGACGGAGCAAGTTTCTTAGAGAAGCCGGAACAGGGAAGGAATCGGCCATGGTCTGTGTGTAGTTAGGATCCCTTCCCAGCATTCGCCTCGAGCGATTTCAGAGAACTATGGAAAAACCGAAATCAGGATAGCCGGACCGGGATTCGAGCTGAAGTCCTCCCGAATACGACATCGGAGGTTGAACACAAGCACCCGATCTTTGCCATTCTCTCGCCTCGCTACTGTCGCAGACTTTTTTTTTTAGAGCTATCGAGGGACGTGAATCAAATGGCGAACACGATCGAGAGATAAGGCGGACGGGAACGGCGATGCACTGTCTGCACGAGTTGCGAATTACAATAGAGTTGCGCGGCGTCGTGGCGCCAGGAGCAAAGGAGTTGACCTGCATCATTTAAATCTCAGAGTAGGCAAGGATAAAGAGACGAAATGGCGTGGAGATTCCTTGGATGTGGCCGCATCCGTTCTCTGATTGGCTGCGCGAGACTCTGGGAACGCACCTTGCCTCTGATTGGATACTGCGTGCTGCGAAANGCATCCGTTCTCTGATTGGCTGCGCGAGACTCTGGGAACGCACCTTGCCTCTGATTGGATACTGCGTGCTGCGAAATGTTACCAAGCGTTGATTAGCGAACGGCGCTCCAACGACAGTTTGCTGGCCATTGACGCCATTTGGCTGTCGTAAGTGCTTGCTGCAATAAAATTGTTTTTTTTTTCCTTCGTGTGCGTATATTATTGTTCGTTTGTTTATTTTGCGCCCTCTAGAAACTATTGAACCGATTTTGATGAAAGTTCCACCTACATTAAGTGTTAACGAAACCACTTTAAATACTCCAGCAGTATAACATTTCATCAAGCTATAACAAGGAGCTAATCAGCATAAATTACAAAATGTATTTTATTTTAGGTTTTATGTATCGCCGAATTTTGTCCAACTACAATTCATTGTTGGATTACCTTACATTACCAGNTATTTTATTTTAGGTTTTATGTATCGCCGAATTTTGTCCAACTACAATTCATTGTTGGATTACCTTACATTACCAGCCTTGTATTGTACTGCTAAACATCTATCATTAAAAATAACTTACACACACTGGATTTGTATTGCTGGTTTCAAATATTTTTACCTTACATATCCCGAGAATTACTTAAAAAAAACACACCCCCCTCCCCCCTCAAACCCTTGAAGGAAACAAAATTAATTTTCGCGCCCTGGGGACGGTTCACAACAGTCACATAGCCTGCTGATCATACCACTGAAGTCACAAAGAGACGCGGAAAAGCATAACCCATTTCGTAAACTGGGTATGCGAATTGATGGCATTTCAGTCATGGATACAGAGTGGAATGCTTTTACATAAAGCAAACATGGGTAATCACGATAGTTGTGCATGTGCAGGAACAACTGGCAAAAATGTGAANGAATGCTTTTACATAAAGCAAACATGGGTAATCACGATAGTTGTGCATGTGCAGGAACAACTGGCAAAAATGTGAACTGAGTCGCTAAGAAATATTGCCAATGAGTAAAATGAACATCTAGTTCGTTCATCCACCGCGATAAGTACATTTTTCTGTACTGAACCGGTGAAATTCCGTTTGAAAATTTTAACAAAGCATATGTTATTTTGACAAATGAGTGATAACTAATAAATAAACGTTTCCACACTTTGAGCAATCGCTATTTTGAAATACTGTATACAGATTTTGGTAAGAAAATATTGATTTTCACCAAATTTTAGGGACGATTGGAGCTTTTAATATTTATGTTGGAACATTGGTTAACAAAGAAAAGTACGTTCCAAAATAATATGAGCAATTACGAAAGAATTAGCGATTAAGCCAATGAGTAACTCTTTTGCTGAGTAAAGCCATTTTTTTACCCCCATATCTGTGAAACTCAGATGAAAAAACAGCGTANGAATGCTTTTACATAAAGCAAACATGGGTAATCACGATAGTTGTGCATGTGCAGGAACAACTGGCAAAAATGTGAATTGAGTCGCTAAGAAATATTGCCAATGAGTAAAATGAACATCTAGTTCGTTCATCCACCGCGATAAGTAAATTTTTCTGTACTGAACCGGTGAAATTCCGTTTGAAAATTTTAACAAAGCATATGTTATTTTGACAAATGAGTGATAACTAATAAATAAACGTTTCCACACTTTGAGCAATCGCTATTTTGAAATACTGTATACAGATTTTGGTAAGAAAATATTGATTTTCACCAAATTTTAGGGACGATTGGAGCTTTTAATATTATACTCAATTGATGAATGTACTTGAGTTATATTTATGTTGGAACATNTATACTCAATTGATGAATGTACTTGAGTTATATTTATGTTGGAACATTGGTTAACAAAGAAAAGTACGTTCCAAAATAATATGAGCAATTACGAAAGAATTAGCGATTAAGCCGATGAGTAACTCTTTTGCTGAGTAAAGCCATTTTTTTACCCCCATATCTGTGAAACTCAGATGAAAAAACAGCGTANGATGAGTAACTCTTTTGCTGAGTAAAGCCATTTTTTTACCCCCATATCTGTGAAACTCAGATGAAAAAACAGCGTAATTGGCTGCTTCGGAATCATTAAAAATTGACTCATTAATTCAGCAACAGGTTTTCACTGATTTTGTGAGGCTTTCTACATTCTATAAAATCGGGCCACTTCTTAAAGTTTATTAGAAGTTTCTAACCTTTTACATAATTTTTGTAAATTTACAATAAATTAACATGGAATTACAGAAATTTTGAGCGTTCTTAACATGCGACTCTGGTAATTTCACTGTGCAATAATTTTTTTTTAACAAGTAGAAAACCACATCCATACTTTCTTAAATAATTTGCAATGAACTGCATTACTGCGGCTACTGATTCCTTGAGCCTTCCGCTCATTCGTTGATCAACAACCACTTAAAACAAATTTTCAGTGAGCGTCAAGTTTCCTATTTCAACCACTATAGTTCACATTTAGGGCGTACGTTCTAGCCTACCGAAATACGTCTTTCGCAATATAAACNTCCTATTTCAACCACTATAGTTCACATTTAGGGCGTACGTTCTAGCCTACCGAAATACGTCTTTCGCAATATAAACGAATGCAATTACAAAGGTGAGACACTTGGCTCTGCGCGCGGCCGCGCAGGTGCGTACGGGTCTATTTGCAAAAACTCAAAAAGTAATTTTTATTTTTCTCTTTCAAGTTCTGCACACCGCTCGACAAGTAACCATGGCATCATGTGCACTAAATGCTGTTTATGTTAAACTGAGCACTTTTCAAACCCCTTCTTAAGATCTACTTGTATGCACGTTGTGTATCCTTCCGCTTTATGTAAAATTAACACTGTCATAGGCTTTATCACTTTATTCATGCGTCCGTCAAGTGAAACTGTGGAAATGTTAGAAAAATTAATATTTTACAAATCAGCTAATTCTTACAGTTAGGTACATTAAAACAAATTTGATTTATCGCAAATCGTTATCTAACAATTTAGTTCAGTATTAATACATGGAAATAGTTCCCCTCCATCGTTTTTACTGGGCGAATGCCACTCGGTGCGCGGGCAGTGACATTTTTCTAAGGTTGATTTCAAAAAGTGCTCACTTTATCGTCCATAGTCTATAATTGTATTTATTCTGGTACACGCGCTCGGAGCAGGAGGGGGGCACCTAGGGGGCAGTATACATATTTTATATATATAAAGTAATCTAATAAAGGGAGCAATTTCCCGGGCTTTTGGGGTCGCGCACGAGGCTTGAGAAGCTCATTTTCTGGGTATTAGCCCCGTGAGGGGCGCCTTCCGTTGGGGAGGGGGAGGGAGAAAAGGCTTGNGGACTAGTAGGGGAGGGCAGATGGGGCCGAAATGGGCTTTATGAAGGCGACGCCGTGGTTGCAGCTTGACGTTCTACGTACCTTCGGCGGCATCGCGAACTGCCACCGAGTCGAGTCGGTGGTGCGCTGTTTATGGACAGCAATCTTTGACTTGGCATCTCCACAACACAGTTATTCTCAACAATTAAAATGTAGCTGGTGNACACAGTTATTCTCAACAATTAAAATATAGCTGGTGGCTATTTATGCTGCACGTCTTTAGTACCTGCACGTGACTCGACGACATTCATTAACAGATAAACTCATTTCTATGATGTCACATCAGAAAGAAGAAACTTTTTCAGCATAATTGAAAGCAATAATAATTGGCAAAAAATATATATAAATATATTTTTTAGACTTTAAATACATCGATGACTTATCAAAAATACAGTTTAACGTATGCTAAAACGAAATATGCAGTTGCTGTTACAGATTAAAGTGTGGGAAATAATTTTTCTGAGGCTTCACTAGACTACACAGATTTCCACGGAAGTAAAATATCCAGGCAANGGGGGGGGACACTGATTTAATGTTGTTGAACTAACAGGTAGGTATGGAAGTTTTTAAGCCACTCATCAAAGGATTTGCCATAAATTTGATCGTTCAAACCAGAACAACAAAAACAAATAAACCTGGTCGTACCTGCATCGCGATATGTGAATACTCTCTGCCATAAGCAAGTTTGGCCAGAACATATTTTTTTAAAATCAAATATTACAATAATAATTGAACTTATATCTTTGTAGGAGAGAACCGATATAATATAAATGTTTTTCAACATAACTGGCGTGAAATTACCTTAAAGAAGTTTTTGTATGATAACTGATCTTGCTGTGGACGGAAACCAGCAAATAAAAATCTAATCATTTTTAGGTAACATGAGTTATTTCATAATTATTCTAATACACACGAAGAGGAGAAATCGAAGTAACAAATTTTACTTCAGGTATTTTTTTTTTTGTTGATATTTCACATTTTGCTAACGAAAGTTATTCAAAATTTTACTTTGTAATCTTGACATTTGAGCCAAAAAAATTCTGATCCAGTAAATATTCGTTAATNTGGCCAGAACATATTTTTTTAAAATCAAATATTACAATAATAATTGAACTTATATCTTTGTAGGAGAGAACCGATATGATATAAATGTTTTTCAACATAACTGGCGTGAAATTACCTTAAAGAAGTTTTTTGTATGATAACTGATCTTGCTGTGGACGGAAACCAGCAAATAAAAATCTAATCATTTTTAGGTAACATGAGTTATTTCATAATTATTCTAATACACACGAAGAGGAGAAATGGAAGTAACAAATTTTACTTCAGGTATTTTTTTTTGTTGATATTTCACATTTTGCTAACGAAAGTTATTCAAAATTTTACTTTGTAATCTTGACATTTGAGCCAAAAAAATTCTGATCCAGTAAATATTCGTTAACATAATGCCCATATAATAATTAACTTTACCAAAAAGAAAACCTTTTTGCGAAAAGCAGCAACAAAACAACATTTTCATGTAATTCTAGTTGCTTTGAATTACCTGGCGCATTCTTAATATAAACATACTAATATCTACAGTGACTACTGATGTTGAAAAAATATAGATATATCGAAATAACAAATATATATCCAGGTTATACCAATATAAATCCTCAATATTTTCCAACGATATTTTATTGAAATCAGTATATTTTTTCCATGTATTGGAAATAAATATAGTTTAAATGTTCTTTCAATAAGCTCTGTTTAGAATAAATAAATTTAATAAAAGTTTAACTATGTTTTCTTTGGCAACATTTACCAAAAATAGGTGCCACCTCTTTCTGCAATTCCTTGTGTCCTCAACATATAATATTCCAAGAAATTTTATATTTGTCAAGTCATTTAATACATAAAATATAGAATTCCAATATAGCGAAAATCGATATTTTATTTCAATACATCGTTTCGTAAAATAATACTTTTATAAAAAATCATTATAAACAATATCGATTTTTTTTTCGATATCAACATTCCTAACAGTTACTGAATTTTATGCAAAAGTAAAGTACTATTATTTTAGTTATATATTGATAACGCCTTTATGCTAAAATGACGTAAACTTGCACATAAGAATGCCACATATATTCACGACTTAGGCGGAAGCTGAGTCCAGACTCTTGTTTATTCGAAGGGTAACATATTACCGATCTCCACTTTAAGGGTTCGTCGTCAGAAACAAAGATGTCATCCCCTTAACGCACAACTAGCCAATGAAGATGTAAAAATGGCTAGAGTTCACTGATTGATTTACTACGAGAAAACTGTAATACCATTTCTAAAAATCTTTTTCCTCTAAGTTTGGACAGAGTTTCTCGATAAATGAACATATGGGCGAAGATCAAGTCCTGATCACAGGTCACCTAAGAATGCAGAGCTGAAACACAAACTTATTATACCACAAAATATTGGTACGTCGTTTACCAATCAGCGCCTGGTCACCTTCTAGCCAGCCGGCAGCCCAGCCAATAAGGAACTTTTTGCAGCATACAGTAGCCAGTCAGACGCAAGGATTGTCTCCAGAGCCTTACGCAGCCAGTCAGTAGAGACATGCAAGGTTCGCGTTATTATTTGGTAACATGTAAGACTTAGCAACATTATGCTACTTGAGAATAAATAGTTCGGCATTCCATTTGATATTGGCAACTCCATGGCATACTCTAAATCCGAATCAGTGATATTAATCAGTAAAATAACATTCACTGAATATCAGTTGATAAACTACTTCTGACCGACTGGAAACAAATGATTTATAGCAGTGACATTCTTGATTTTTAGTGGGAAATCACAAATAAATCAGTGAAATTAAACCACTATATTAATTAGTTATCTGGCACTGTTTATCAGTTGCTCAATTCTCACCGTTTACACTGATTTAGCTCAATTCTCACTGATTGAAGTTTAGAGCGTGCTTTACTGGAGTTTTGCTACTCAACCGTTGAGTCGTAACTGTACTGGTTGAAAGTGGCCTTGGCATGCACCACACAAGTTGTCGGCCAATGAGTGAGTGAAGAGATTTGGGCGACTTTTATCATCGAGGTCTTGAAAGCCAATGAGGGAGAATCAAAGTGGGTATGGAGCAGCGACGGAATGAAACNTGGCTAGAGTTCACTGATTGATTTACTACGAGAAAACTGTAATACCATTTCTAAAAATCTTTTTCCTCTAAGTTTGGACAGAGTTTCTCGATAAATGAACATATGGGCGAAGATCAAGTCCTGATCACAGGTCACCTAAGAATGCAGAGCTGAAACACAAACTTATTATACCACAAAATATTGGTACGTCGTTTACCAATCAGCGCCTGGTCACCTTCTAGCCAGCCGGCAGCCCAGCCAATAAGGAACTTTTTGCAGCATACAGTAGCCAGTCAGACTCAAGGATTGTCTCCAGAGCCTTACGCAGCCAGTCAGTAGAGACATGCAAGGTTCGCGTTATTATTTGGTAACATGTAAGACTTAGCAACATTATGCTACTTGAGAATAAATAGTTCGGCATTCCATTTGATATTGGCAACTCCATGGCATACTCTAAATCCGAATCAGTGATATTAATCAGTAAAATAACATTCACTGAATATCAGTTGATAAACTACTTCTGACCGACTGGAAACAAATGATTTATAGCAGTGACATTCTTGATTTTTAGTGGGAAATCACAAATAAATCAGTGAAATTAAACCACTATATTAATTAGTTATCTGGCACTGTTTATCAGTTGCTCAATTCTCACCGTTTACACTGATTTAGCTCAATTCTCACTGATTGAAGTTTAGAGCGTGCTTTACTGGAGTTTTGCTACTCAACCGTTGAGTCGTAACTGTACTGGTTGAAAGTGGCCTTGGCATGCACCACACAAGTTGTCGGCCAATGAGTGAGTGAAGAGATTTGNGGGGGGGGGGGGAGATATCCGAGAAACCCCACCGATCAGCGGTATCGTACGGCACGATGATCATATGCGCATATGTGGGAGGCGAGTAGTCTAACCACTATACCACCACGACCCCTTTGTCAGCCAATGACGATAGTCAAACGAACGTGCATGTTCAGCCTACAGCCGCAGAATAACGCGAGTTGTGCACTTTCCTGCCAATCAGAGTATGGGTACACCCACATATGAGGGACAACCACGCAATATTCGTCTCTGTGTACTTTATATACTTCTGCTGAAGGATGCCTTGTGCACACTCGCGACAAGAGGGCGATCCTCCTAATAGCAGGGAACATTTCCGACGACGCGGGGCGAGTGCCACGCCAGCACGGGGTCGTGGGTCAGCGCGGTCCCGAGGGAGGCTGGGCTAATCTGCAGACGTCGGCCCGTGCTGTATCAGATATCGGCGAGGGGCCGTTAGCTATCGGGCCAGCCCGGGCGTGCATTATGCGCTGGTGCCAGTCCCTCCCTTGGACCCCCATCCACGCCGTCGCATAACGTCGGCCAGGGGGAATGGGGGATGTCATCTACGGGCCCGGGGTACATTAGTCCCCACTCACCCCCGCATCGGCAAGGCACAGATGCTGACCGCGCCTGTACTCTCCCACGTCCCTTACGTCGGCACGAACCAGAGTCCTTCCTAGATGTCATCCCGGCCGCACTCTAACCACTTCATTATACTTTCCTCGCCTCTCCCGAGTACCGCTTTATCTCTCTTACTGAATNATCCCGGCCGCACTCTAACCACTTCATTATACTTTCCTCGCCTCTCCCGAGTACCGCTTTATCTCTCTTACTGAATCGCATCTCCGGTTGTCACGATGCCTACGTCGACTTTCGTACGGCAGTCGTTTACATGCCGCCTTAACGATTTTAAGGGTATTGGCTAGGTTGTTGACCGGAGACTGGACACATTCGAAAGACCTGCTTATGGCTCCCGCCNTGGCATCTCCGGTTGTCACGATGCCTACGTCGACTTTCGTACGGCCTTAACGATTTTAAGGGTATTGGCTAGGTTGTTGACCGGAGACTGGACACATTCGAAAGACCTGCTTATGGCTCCCGCCTGCCTGGAGCTATTCTCCGCGTTTGAGGTCGAGAAGTGCGGGAGTGATAAGGACGACACTGCCACGCGCATCGTGCGCGCCATCGCCTCTAAGCGCACACTATAAATCGGAATCAGTGAATATCTACTGATTGTCAGCTGAAACTGCTCCGTCCGGAATCAGTAGAAAAAGAAAACTACTAACCAATTCAGTTAAAATAAATCCACTAATTGTGACAGTAGAAAATCAGTTATTTATAGTTGATTAATTAATAAGCACTAGGATTTACAAAAGTGCATTATGGTGTGAAATAAATTACGTACAATTTTCTGCCGCTAAACCAAAATACGAGCTGAATTTTTTTTTTTTTTTATATGGTTAGACTCTAACCTCTACCCAAAATGCAAAAGATATTCCTGTCTTAATTTCTATCGTCTTCTCAACTTCGCTACTTTGCCACTGTAATGATCTTCCTCGTATTTTACGTAGTGACAGCAACATACTATGGCAACGGCTATAACTTTCGTAATGTGGAAGCACTTCATGCTGTCGAAATATACCTATATTCTGCGCACTTACATGTCTTTGCATGGTATGAATATCAATCTAAGTTAATTTTAGTTTAGATTCTGTGCTTTAATACATGTAGTGGTTTCACTTAACGGGGTTGTCGCTGTTTTCTTGTATCCGTCATTTTACCACGTAACGAGATTTTACACAATGAAACTGTTCTTTAAAAGTTATAAATAATTGTGCTAATTCGTCAGTGGAATGTTAGAACCAAGTAATTATTTTGCGAAATTTGTCATTTTATTATTATTTGATCAGTCAACTTGCAGAAAACAAAAATGTTGTTGGTGAAAATACGCGTACCGTATTGAATCATCTCACTGTCGAATTAGTAAAAGTATTACTAATCAATCTGTCACTAAAAATAACGGTTTTAATCGGTAGTGTCTCGTTTGTTTTGTAAAATGGCGGATAGTAGTGAACATCGAAAACCTCAAACATTGAAACCACTTTAGTTATACTTTAAAGCACAGAATCCGAACTAAACTAAACTTAAATTGACTTTGAATCCTGCAAAGACATGTACGTGCACATTATATGTATATATTTAGACAGCGTGAAGTACTTTCACATCATGAAACATACGGCCGTTTGCCATTATATTTTTGTGTTCAATACCCATAGTAAAAGTACGCATTGTCAGTGGTAATGTACGACAGTGGGTAAGATGGCTAACCACGAAAGCTGTCGCCTGCTTTACCTTTTGAGCGGGTGTTCGATCCCAACCACATCCACAAATATTTTGTATACACAAAATTTTGGTTTTGCGATGAAATCAATCGTACTGAACTTATTTGACATAGTAATGCTTTGCTTTTTTTTNATACACAAAATTTTGGTTTTGCGATGAAATCAATCGTACTGAACTTATTTGACATAGTAATGCTTTGCTTTTTTTTTAATCCCGGAGCTTATTTATTAGCAAACTATAAATAACTAATTTTCTACTATTTGAACTAGCGGATTTCTTTTAACTGACGANATACACAAAATTTTGGTTTTGCGATGAAATCAATCGTACTGAACTTATTTGACATAGTAATGCTTTGCTTTTTTTTAAAATCCTGGAGCTTATTTATTAGCAAACTATAAATAACTAATTTTCTACTATTTGAACTAGCGGATTTCTTTTAACTGACGAATTAGTGATATTTTTCTACTGACTCCGGATGGAGCAGTTTTAAATGGCAATCAGTAAATATTCACTGACTACGATTTAGAGTGCAGGGCTCTGATCTAGCGTGCAGTGTTCTCATCGCATTGCGTGTGCTATGGGACTTTCAGAGGTGACAATGTTATTTTATTAGTGGTAAGTCTGTAGGGAGGTTCATTGCAGGGCCCTTGAGAAGTTTTGTATGCACCTAACGCGTATATTTTGAGACACAGTGCTTTGAAAAAGCCCTTTTTTAGGCATTTTGGAGCACTCAGAAATGGTATGCGAGCTAGTGTTCCCGTTTAAATATAAATGCAGATATTTTCAGTAGTATTTTTCAAAGATTAATTTTTAAAATGCTTTATTAACCGTGAACAGCCTATAATAGGCTGTCATTTCTGGTAAGAATGAGCTTTTGGTACAAGTCGTTACGATCTTATTTTTAACGTTTTAGATTTCTGACTGTTAAAGTAATAAATAGAGAACTTAATACCGTTCCGCCTGGTTTGGGTGTACCTACTGGTGTTTCGTCGGACTTGCCTTAACATTGTGATATCTTAGTTTCTGCCCATATTGCTTGAACCATTCTTTCAATGCTGCCATGCGCAATAACTCAGTTAATTTCCAGTCTGTAACTATGTTCTGTTTTNGAGAACTTAATACCGTTCCGCCTGGTTTGGGTGTACCTACTGGTGTTTCGTCGGACTTGCCTTAACATTGTGATATTTTAGTTTCTGCCCATACTGCTTGAACCATTCTTTCAATGCTGCCATGCGCAATAACTCAGTTAATTTCCAGTCTGTAACTATGTTCTGTTTTGNTGCTTGAACCATTCTTTCAATGCTGCCATGCGCAATAACTCAGTTAATTTCCAGTCTGTAACTATGTTCTGTTTTGTCTCTGAAACTGCATTTACGTACTTTTTTCCTTGTTCGGTCTTACACTTTTCTATAGTTTCAACGTGCATATTTTGCAACTGGTATTGACGTCACTTTGTAGATTACTGGGTGGACAGCAGCTACATAATCGCCTCACCGCTCTATTATCCCCTTTTCGACACAAGCTCTGATTAAATTGGCGTATAAGGTTTCTGAGCCCTCAGAGCGCCTAACCAAAAGGCAGTAAAGCCGGTAATTTATTAGCAGTATTGTTCAACATACAATACATACGATTAAAAAACCCAAATATTGTAAATTTCCGAGAACCATTTACTAAGGCTACGTGTTAATATTTTAGAACTAAATTCTAATATAATATTTAATTATTACCTATAATATTTAATTATGACAAATAAAAAGAATGGGTGGTTTACAATTTATATTTATTAGAATTCTAAATTTGGGATACAATGTACGGTTANATGACAAATAAAAAGAATGGGTGGTTTACAATTTATATTTATTAGAATTCTAAATTTGGGATACAATGTACGGTTACGAACAGTGAACAATTACGATATTATATCATTACTGATAACTGACCCACTACATGAAATTTCTACATCGCAACCGGAATACTAAGTTTAAGAACGATGGATGCGCTAGTGTTGTAATAAATACGGACCACCACACTTTCCCCGCCATGTTAAAATTTTACTTGTCAATCGTTAAGGCAGCTTTCTACAGAACATTTACCTCTCGAGTAGTAACTCTCAATAATTTTTTCACAAGAATCAAAACACCGTTTTCAACTTGGAATGCATAACACCTGAAATATGACGATAATTGTGATTTCACATTCAGGAACCACTTTTCGAGGAACTTAAAAAAAAAAAAAACACCACGGCGTGACAATACAATCTTTTTAAAATCGGTGCAGACGAGTCACGGAACGACTAAATATCTAGAAGAAAAACTCCGGCATGTGTTCCGAGCCAGCTGCACGTCCGAACCAAATGGATAAAAGGTCATTACGCAATCAGAGCTTAGAGAATAAATTGCCAGGCACTGACCGAACAAACAGCGACTATTCTACTGCACGGTATGGCCAGTCAGATGCACGGCCCGTTAAAGCCTGCTACGGTAGACCAAGCACTTTAGAAAGCCCTGCTTAAGATGGGTCAATTGATACGCGAGTCAGTTTCGCCTTTAGCGATCCTTTGCGCCTGTTTATCGAAGATAAATAGAACGATCTGTGTAGGTGAGCGTCGTGAATCAGTAATCTTACTACGTCAAGGTTTTACTCGTGTCACTTTGTTTAAAAGAACCTTGGCAGGTAAGCTAATAATACCAAGCTACTTATTTACCTAGGATACCGTAAGGNTGTCACTTTGTTTAAAAGAACCTTGGCAGGTAAGCTAATAATACCAAGCTACTTATTTACCTAGGATACCGTAAGGAACAGAAAAATCGCTCAACTGTGTGTGTAAATAAGACATTATTAGGCCGAAGTTAATTGTTAATCAAACTTGTACGTAATTATGCGTCATATTATAAATTTTTGAATAGGGTGTAACAACAATTTTCTTAGTTAATTTTCGTTCAATTTGAATGAAACTCGTCGTATTGGAAGAAATCCTTTATAAGTGTTCTATAAATGTTCATCTTCATCTTATAGGTAAAATTGCGATTTTTAAGCACAGAACCAAGGGGGCACTGAGAACAACAATGTCATTAACACGTTTGGCGCTAACTGGCTTGCATTCTTGTCGTCTTGGAAGGTGCAATGCAACCCCTGTAGCAATGTTCAAAGCTGTTATCTGCACAAGCTCCGCACTTATTCGGATATAGCAGCATGAAACGCCAGTTTTCGAAAATAATGTTTTCCACAGATACACAAGTGAAGTGGAGAGGTTTCGCTCTTAATATTGGGGTCTTGAGGGCCGACAAGGGTGAAGCTAGGTGAGTGTGAAGAAGAGGCGGAATGCAAGAGCAGGGGAAACGGGAGATTCCCAAGAAAATCCGCGGACCAGCGGCATCGAACAGCA
>NQII01000887.1:429882-479815 GCA_002778355.1 Clitarchus hookeri | reverse complement strand
CCCGGTTCGCCTTGGTGGGAGACGAGCAGTTCAACCGCTCAGCCACCGCGACCCCAAGAGTAGAATTATGAAATTGTTAGAAAAGTAAATATTTTTCAAATCTGCTAATTCTCACATACAGATGCATTTCAGAAACAGAAAGCAAAATATATAATTTAACATTTTGCAAATATTCACCGACATTTTTAGTTCGACGTTTAGATATGGAGCTACTTTCACTCTCCGTCGTTACCAACTTTACTGGGCGCATGTCATTTAGTGCGCCAATTAAATTATATGCAAGTAGACTGACCAGTGACTTGTTTTCTCTATGGTTGGTTTCAGAACTGCTCACTCTATGGTGAACAGCCTTTATGTAATCCATTCACGGTTAGTTTAAACTTTTCTGAAGGCCTGCTAAGGTTCTACATCCAGGATATTCGTCCACCTCGTGCAAACTAAGCTAAAAATTCTAGATAATTACACCAAAGGACAATGCACCGAATTCGTGCGCACTCAGTTGTAATAATATTTTGTATGATAACTATTTCTTATTATACGCTACCAACATACATGTTTTCTCACTGTTTTTAGAAATATTTATTATAAATGAAATATTATAATTTATAAACAATATATTGGTTAAAATTTAATTTAACGAAAAATAGGATGTTTTTATGTTGACAGAGGTATAAAACGCTTGTGATACGTGACATATTTAGAAAATAACTAAACACGTCATACATTGGGTGATTTTTCAAAGGTTTGATTCAAACAGTGTGAAGAAACCGTGAATAGCCTATAAGCGTGTATCTGAAGTACGCAGCAGCACAATTCACACAACCGGTATTCAGGATAATAGTGGGCGATGTAGAAAAGCACCGAAGAGTTCTCTCCAAATTGGGGTTCCTAAAGTATTATGAAGGGGAAGGGGATAGAGTGTTTTCTTGCAGGCCTTGTAGCAGCCACCGAGTGACGTGGGTTAATGACGTCAGTCAAGGTCGGGGGAGAGTGTTTAATGTTGCCGGTGATCACCGCCGGAGGCGCCACCGCGCCGCTTAATTAGCGTCACGCGGGGGTCGCTTTGATCAGGCGCGGGGCCCGACCGGCTGCGGGCAGTTGCGCCGGCGGGTCGCTAGGGCCGCGCCACTGTCGCCGGCCGCCGCGCTGATAAATTATTCGTCCCGGCGCCGCAGCGACAGGCTTTTTATCAGTCGCGGCTTGTTTACCGTCGTGCGAGCAACGTACCCCCGGAAGTTGCGGCACTCCCCTGGCCGAAATGAGAGAGCCCATTCTCAGGACTCTTCTTCGTCTTCAAACTGAACCCCAGTGCTTCGTCGCAGCACAAGGCCAGGAAAATTCGGCAATATTAAGTGCCTTTATAGAAGGCATCGCTCATAGAATTACACTACAGCTTGATATTTGAGGAACGGTTGTGGATGGTAAGTCGACCACGGCACCTCCGTACTCCGCGCACCAAGGGTAAAAAGGAATAGAAATGACAATCCGATTGAGCGGTGAGATACTTGCAATAAATTTGGGAGGAGTTGGAGGGGGGAATATAACATGAAAATGACGTGGTCAGATAGAAAGCCATAGGCTAAAATAAAAAAAAAACGGAACATCAATAAAAATTAACAACTACTTATACCCTTACGTTTCCAGAAAGGGAACGATTGTAGGGGTGGAAATTTACGCGTATCTAACCAGTGGCTGTACTCACACCCCCAACAGAGACCGCAATGCGGGATTGCTCCAAATACTAAGGGGCAGCAAAATTGTACAAATATTATGTTGTACAATTCTATAAATTTTACTCATTCAGTTTATATATCTGAGCTGTACTTAATCATGGATATACCGTTTTTCTAAACTAAAATTTAGCGTTACTGACTTTCGAATTAAAAAAAAAACTGTTCATTCGCAGTTTTATGCAAAATCACTTTTATTTTTAGTGGAAGTGGGCTCTAAAAAAATTTGCTCTGGGGGGTTCAACTAAAAACATGTTGCAAGTGACGGGTAGTAACGCCCACCAAGTGGGATCCGTGGGCGCCCGTCGTCCATGTAAGGCTGAAGTGAACGTTCTCAATCCGGATTGAACGTAAGAGTGGCGCCACGCTTGCTTCCCTGTATCTAGCTAGTTTCGAGTCGAGTCTTCAACGAGACATGCGCATCCTATGCTGTCACCTTGCCAGTGATTAATCTAAAATTTCCCTATTTCCTTACGAAGTGAAGTTAGGACTAAAACACGCTGGTTTTCCCCCTATGGTTGTCCAGAAGCCGCGAGTCGGTTCACCATTGTTCACTTTCATAGGTGTCCCGGCGTCGCGCGATCTGGTCCGCTGCTTTGAGCGGGAACTCGACCTGTCCGGCCAACATTTTGGGTGCGAGAGTATAATTGAGATAATATAAATAGCCGAGTGTCCGCATTTTAGCTAGCCGCCACCAACCTCCCAACCTCTCGCCTATCAACCAGCGAGGAACGTAATGATAAAAAAAAATACGTGTCTCGCGCCCTTGCGGGACGCACCCGGCCTCGCAGGGTGACTTTCAGTCAGCGAGTGTTAAAAAAAAAAAACAGTATAATTCCTGATACCGCGGCTCCGAGACGCGGAAAAAAGTCCTGGAAAATAAAACACGCCCATTTACAAACAATAGCGAGCGTATTACTCGGTTCCAAGTGCCTCATTTATTGCACCTCAATTAAATTTTAAATATTTACATAAATATCATTCTGAACATACATTTTAAACAATATCACTATGAAGTTAATAATAACAATTTAAATTATTAATATATCTGTACGGATCCTGTTTTACCTCGCCTTCTGGGCGTGTAGATTCTGTCCCCCACGAGCAACTAACAAAACTGACTTTTCTATGTCCTAAGAAAGTTACAAAAAATTGCCCTTCGCATGAAGATGTGGGTTAGCACCCATGAAGCTATTAATTAGATCCCTTTTCCTGCTTCCCTCATCCACTAAAACACAANATGAAGATGTGGGTTAGCACCCATGAAGCTATTAATTAGATCCCTTTTCCTGCTTCCCTCATCCACTAAAACACAACATATCAAAATCAAAATAACACACTTAAAACTATTCTCAATGCATATGTCACGTTTTGCCAATCAGTACGATAACGTTGGGAATTTGAACCAAGTTTCTATAACAATTCTAACTAAAATTACATTTAAGTGGTATATTCCATTTAGGCCTGCNTTGGGAATTTGAACCAAGTTTCTATAACAATTCTAACTAAAATTACATTTAAGTGGTATATTCCATTTAGGCCTGCTATAATAGAGATATTACTCATTCCATTTAGGCATACTATAATAGAGACATTACTCAAAATGGTCTCTCACAGTAAACTAAAGAAACCTGATTGTAACTAAATCGTAAACACACCCGGATCGTATTAAACCACACGGATTGCATGAGATCAGTAAGGTAGACTGGAGTGTAGAATCCAGACTGAACTTTATTATGTGAGTCGATTGTTATGTGTTTAAAGTTATCTAAAAAAAAAATTATTTTATAATTTCCTTCCTTTCAACTTCTCTCTGCTGTCGCTTTTGTTTACATTTTAACCCGTGTTATAAATTGTACCACAAACGATCATTGTCAAGTTCGGCCATGACAGAAATTGTACTCAAAACATTGTAACTGATTGAGAATCTAAGATGGGTGAAGCAGGAACATGGAAAATAGTTTCAGACAACAGAATAGAAAATAAGATAAAAAAAAAGCACAGAGGTGAAGAACATGATAACAGGAAAGGATTAATACTGTCATCAAAATCTCGAAACCCATAACGCACTACATGCATACATACGTACACGTTTCTTTAAATGTTAATAAGACCTTTTTTGCAAAAAGACAGAACAGATATGTGTCCTGGCTATAGAAGTAAAAATAATTTCATCATGGTAATAGCGACAAAGTATCCAAAAGTAGGTAAATACCAAAAGTAAGAAAAGTTACAGATAAAATAGTTTGGAGTAAAACTTACGTATAAATAATGACAAAAGAAGAGTATGTAAGAAGATTTTCTTATCAACACTTGACATTTCTGAAAAGAAAGTATTTAATGTTCTACAGAAACGGAAAGAAATAGGTACTCCCATTGACGATAGAAAACGNACATTTCTGAAAAGAAAGTATTTAATGTTCTACAGAAACGGAAAGAAATAGGTACTCCCATTGACGATAGAAAACGGAAGATACTCCAGCAAACAAGACAGTTGATACTATAAGAACACCAGCAATACCCTCGCATTATTGTGGAGCAAGTACAAGCAGAAAGTACCTTCTACAGACATTGAGTCATTCAAAGCTCTACAAAATATACCTTGCACACTGAAAAACGTACAACTTACAACCAGCTGGAGAAAAAGTATTTAAGAATGTTTTTAGAAAATAATTTTAATATTGGTTTTCACCCCCATCCCCCTTTTTTCTCCAACAATAAAAGTTAAATGTCACATCTTAAAGGTGTAATAACACTCCAGTCTTAGAGAGAAATGAAAATGTGCTTAAGGAAATGGGCAAATATCGCAAATAAAAATAAATTATTCAAGCACTATTTAAGACAGATGAAACTAAATCTAATACTAATGGGTAACTGTGTTCAACATTTGACATACGATAGGTCCTTAAGACACCACGTGGAAAAAAAACATGTTACTTGATCAAAAAATACTTATTGCTATCTTTGGGGAGAATGTGGTGGTAGAAGGGATAAAATGAGATTTGCAGCATTTTTTCGCAGTATATAAAAGTAATTGGCGAACATAATGATATTACAATATATCGTCTAATTTGGCATATAATGATGCCTGTAAACTTAGTACATGTTGCTATCAAGCACGAAGTTTGAAATAAAACTGTGTGGGCACCTTCAGAGTGGATTACTCAAATAACAAATTGTTGGTCCAAGTCAAAACTCTATGACTGGAAAATGGTACAAAACAAACAATTGACTCTCAACAAAAGTTTTACAACTATGGAGATCCTGTGAGATTCAAGAATATCAGAAGACTTCAATTCACGAAATAATCGGATACAACTGCTTTCTTTTATGTCTTGGAGGAAAACTCTACTACACATGGAATAGAAATTAGGTAACAGTAACGGCATTCTCGACAAAATGAAGAAGTGAAGGCACCACGTCCACTGCACAAATCACGACTATATTNTGAAGGCACCACGTCCACTGCACAAATCACGACTATATTTATCTGAAGCAAAATTTAAGGGCCTTTAAGTTCTGTGTAAGAGGAACATCATCCCCCGAAGATTAACGATGAGGAGTATTCTTCAGTACGTCATAAGTCATCTGTTCTTGGCGTGGTAGTCGAAACTGATAAAGAAGATGGCAACGAAGATTTTGAAGACAATTAATTAGGCTTAGTGTTCAACGATAAATTTGTAACTCTTACTTACGTCTTAATGAACTTTTTATTTTTATAACTTTCTTGTGTAAAATACAACAGACTTCGTAAGTCGCTTCCCCTATCAGTTTTTATATGCTATTGCACCATAACAATCTTCGCTTCACTACAAATAAATGTTCCAGTAGCAAAGTATTTATGCTTTTAAATACCAACATAAGAAATACAAAGCCACGCAATTCAATACAAAACTAACCAAAATTTTATTTTGTCTCTTATTTAAAATTATATAAATGTCGGTTTTGGCTGTTTTCCAAAACACCGTCGCTGTATTGGATATCTGACAGTTCCACCATTTACAATAAAATCGATATAATCACTCGTCCAATCTGTCCCACTTGGCTACAGTCTACACATCACCAGTATTTCCTGCCCGGAATGTTTCGGAGCACTCCNCTCGTCCAATCTGTCCCACTTGGCTACAGTCTACACATCACCAGTATTTCCTGCCCGGAATGTTTCGGAGCACTCCGAGCGCTCCCATACACAGTCGCAGTCCACTCGTTGATACCTCAACTTCCACCGCAGCCTCTCAAACTCTCGTTCGCCACCGGTCCTCTTCTTCAGCGTCCATCGATGTCCCAATCTGCGTTCGCCATACGGCTATACCAGACCCCTGACCCTCCGACTGTGGCCGTACTTATAGGCAGGTGCCCTGACCCAGAACTTTCTTCACACTTCGGGTTGCGCCGAGGGAGNCATCGATGTCCCAATCTGCGTTCGCCATACGGCTATACCAGACCCCTGACCCTCCGACTGTGGCCGTACTTATAGGCAGGTGCCCTGACCCAGAACTTTCTTCACACTTCGGGTTGCGCCGAGGGAGGCGATGACCAGGAATTCGTACAACGGCCCGCAGCCACTGACTCCTCCAGTAGGGGGTCAGTGACTTCAGCATTTGTCAGCTGTCAACCATTCCCTCCACAGGCGCCGCAATTAGGTAGCCAGTCATCCGGTTGTACCCGGCGGAGCAGGCGGGCCGATGTGAGTCAATACCAGTACGACCCGGTGTGTCCGCGCGTAAAGACTGTTCACGGTAAACTGAGCACTTCTGAAAGTCCTGCCTAAGATCCACTTTTATGCACACTTTGTAATCTTCCACCATATGTGAAATTAATATTGCCGTCCGCTTGATCACTTTATTCACGCGTCGGTCAAGCGAAACTGTAAAATTATCGGTACAGTAAACCTTCTACAAATTTACTATTTATTACACTCACGTGCATTAAAAAAAAAGAAAGCAAAATAAATCATTTCAGTATTCACAAACGTTTACCTAGCACTTTTAATTCAACGTTAAAGCACAGAACTACTTTCCCTCGGTCTTCACCAACTTTACACGGCGCATTCTGCTCAGTGTGCCCCTTAAAATACATGCAGGTAGGGGCAGTGACGTTTTCCGAAAGTTGATTTCAAAAGTGGCCACTTTACCGTGAACAGCCTACAATAATATTTGCTTTATTAACGACTGACTCTAAAGGTGGGACCTCCGAGACTGCAGTGGGCTGCGGACCACGAGCTTACCTGCTCGGTGCTCATAAAATTAGTCATGTCTAAGACTGGGTGCAAACTTTCACTGGTACGGTCTTCTGTCCGCGTAAAGGCAACCCTTATAGCAATAATGGCCTCATAGAACACTACATGGCTGTTTAGTCTGGCCCGTTAGCATGTAACATATCAGTATTTACTAACTATTTTCTAGCCATTCCTCCTTCTGCCTACAAAATCTGGAGTGCATATATTTTTTTCTTAAACTATTAGTCTATATCATTGTTTATCCCGATTAACTAGAACCGAACGTCACCAGGATTGACCAAAACCGGATAATTCGGAAATTAAGACGATAANTATTAGTCTATATCATTGTTTATCCCGATTAACTAGAACCGAACGTCACCAGGATTGACCAAAACCGGATAATTCGGAAATTAAGACGATAATACACTGTGACAAGCACCAAAACTGTCGCTTGGTAGAAAGTGTTTATACTGGTGTCTGAAGGGCCAATTTACTACTTNTTGCTTTATTAACGACTGACTCTAAAGGTGGGACCTCCGAGACTGCAGTGGGCTGCGGACCACGAGCTTACCTGCTTGGTGCTCATAAAATTAGTCATGTCTAAGACTGGGTGCAAACTTTCACTGGTACGGTCTTCTGTCCGCGTAAAGGCAACCCTTATAGCAATAATGGCCTCATAGAACACTACATGACTGTTTAGTCTGGCCCGTTAGCATGTAACATATANTACATGACTGTTTAGTCTGGCCCGTTAGCATGTAACATATAAGTATTTACTAACTATTTTCTAGCCATTCCTCCTTCTGCCTACAAAATCTGGAGTGCATATATTTTTTTCTTAAACTCTTAGTCTATATCATTGTTTATCCCGATTAACTAGAACCGAACGTCACCAGGATTGACCAAAACCGGATAATTCGGAAATTAAGACGATAATACACTGTCACTTAAATTACGTACTGTACATCTAAAACTTACCTTTCTTTTTAACCATCAGTTATATATAAACCTCAGACACTTAAAAAAAACTGTTATTTTAAGGTACAGTATTGATGTAGTAAACAACGGTTAGTTTTATTTCAGTGTAAAATTTGTATTACGTTTATGCGGAACATTATTGCGGGTGTGAATCGTCACCACAAGTTCAGCATGTCTCTTCCGTTGGAGGAACGGCGATACTGAGTACAATAAGAATTCACTTATTAACAAAATAAAACAGTAGTGTGTGCTACGTGCTGTACTGTCGTTGTCAATCCAGATAAAACCCAGAAATCCGGATTAACGACCAACACGTCCTGCAGAATACTTTTCAATTCACATTGCTCAGAAATCTCTATTAGAGCGTTAAGGAATATTTTCTATATTTGAGCATGAATGACTCAGAATTTAAGAAACTTTTGTAGAATATATAAATCTTGTAGGTTTTATAGGGTGGAATGAGAAGAAGTTTACCAAGTAGTTTTTTTTTTTTGCCCCACAGCGTACCATCGGGGGATTCACTGCTTTGTAGCTTTTATTACACGACGGTAGACGAGCGCTCTTACAGGCGACAGCTGTACTAAGGGAGCTGGAGAGCGGACATCACATCCTCTTTACACAATAACTTTCCCCGAAGCGGCGGCAAGGAACTTGGCCCGGCAAACTGTTTCAGCCCCCTCCTTCACCACCCCAGTTTTTTTTCCTTCGCAGTAAAATGTGGACATGCGGGCTGGCGAGTGGAGACTACGGTTAGAAATGTAAGTGGAAGGGGGTGGGGGCAGGCGAAGTGGGCGACCCGGTCGGCTGACCCCAGAAGACCGCAGGCCGAGTTGGGCACCCTGCCACTGTGGGGGTCGCTGTCCTTGGTCAGCGTCCAGGAGCACGTGTGAGTTGGGCCGCTGCGCAGCCAACATAAGCGCTCTGCTACATCACAAACATCACCTCCCACCTCCAGGCCTCACACGCCAACTAGGTGAATGTGTGTGCTCACATCAAGCTGCATTATCGAGTGAGTGAGTCAAGAGATTTGGACGGGTCTTAACAGCGAACTATGAGGGTGATTGAGGTGAGTATGGAGCAGCGCAGGAATGAAAGAGCGGGACAAACGGGAGATCCCCGAGAAAACCTGCAGACCAGCAGTATCGTACGGCACGATTCGCCCTTGCGAAAATCCGGGAATTGCACCCGGTTCAAGTTGGTGGGAGGCGAGCAGGCTAACCGCTCAGCCACCGAGGGCCCTACATTGTCGAAACTTAGTCAATACCATAGAGTAGGTGATCTCACAGAGACTAAATAGCGTGGCGATCCTTTTGGTGTGGGCGTGCCCGTTCTCTGATTTGACGCGCGAGGTTCTGGGAATGAGCCTCGTGTCTGATTGGCTACTGCATGCTGCGAAAAGTTCCGTACTGGCTGGACTGCCGGTTGGCGAGTAGGCTACCAGGCGCTGATTGCCCAACGGCATTACAACATGTTGCTGGTCATTTCGCCGGCATTTGCGGATGGAGTGAAGTATAGGCGAAAGTTTCGTCTCTGTACTGTCAAGTACTATGTGATCAGGTTCTGACTCTGCTAATTTCTTTGGAGACCCATTACAAACGTTCTGTTTAATTAGAGTATCGGGATCCTTATTGGACCTGTGGAATAGGGGTAATTTACATGCGTGGCAGCCAATAACAAAAGAAAACTTTCGAGAATGTGTAAAGTACGTTGGAACTTAGGAAAGAGTCAACTCTTAACGTGACAAACACCTTCTTTGCAAATAAATGAAGGCGTGAGCTCACATTCAGCTCCGTAGTTGAAAGCAAGTTATTTTGTGAACTAAGAATTTATCGTGTTCAAGCGCTTCCAGAATAGACTTCAGATTATATAGGCTGTTCATTATAAAATGAATTAAGCTTTACTAGTATGAAAATTGTGTGTTCTTCCGTCATATGTAAAATTCACACATTGCCGTGGGCCTGATCACTTTCATCACGCGTTGGTCAAGGGAAACAGTGAAATTAGTATAAAAATTAATATTTTATATATTTGATAATTTTTACACTTATGTACAGTAAAAAACAGTACTCAAAATAAATCGTTTTAGTATTCCAAATGTTTAAACACTATTAATGCAACGACAAAACATGGAATTACTTTCCCGCCCGCGTTATCAACTTTACTGGGCGCATGCCAACCAGTGTGTCCGATAAAATGTGAGGAGGTAGGGCTAGAGACATTTTTCGAAAGTTGACTTCAAAAGTTTCCGTCAACTGTGAACAGCCTTTAGGTACTTTACTTTCTCGTTGATTTTTGTGACTGGGCCACTGGTTTCCTGGCACTCCCTGCATGACTGTGAAACATTAGTAAGTACTCATGTATAGAAAGTGACCAAGCGAATCACTTACATTCTAGTACACAGGACGCAGTGATCTACATAAAAACACCGACCAAACAACAAATAACAGCACCCGGGGTGTAAACAGAACTATTTTAATCAATTCACGAAATTTCCGGGTCCCTAACCATTACGATTGGAAAAGATTGCTATAACCTATTCACGTTACTTCTCACTTTTCTGAAACCACGGTAAAGTCCCAGTTTATGGATATTCCTGCGCCTCAGGCATATTAAACTTAAATAAGTCTATAAAATTACACCAAAGAAGAAGACACCGAATTCGTGCGCACACAGTTGTAATAACATATAGCATTAGATCTATTTAATACTAGGCGCTACCAACACACGCGTTTTCTCACGGTTTTTATTCATATTTATTATAAATGAAAAATAACTCATAAATAAAATATATGTAAAACTTTACTTTAACGAAAAATTATATATTTTTATGTTAACAGAGGCATAAAACGTTGTGGTTCATGGTGTATTTAGGTAATAACGATACACGTCGTACATGGGGTGATTTTTCAAAGGTTTTATTCAAAAAGTGTGAAGAAACCGCAAATAGACAATAGCGGGTGTAATACTAAAGGTCTCAGACCGCGATGCAGGCTTCCTTGCGTGGGTTCCTCTCCTTGTAGGCGTATGAGGCTTGGCGCCCCATGTGTCGGTCTGATTTTGAAGAGGATTTCACGTCAAGAAGTAAGACGATATAAGACTACGGATGTTGAAAACATATAGATATATCGAAATGAGTGAGTGAGTGGAGAGATTTGGGCGGCTCTTAAAAACGGGGTCTTGAGCGCCGATGATGAATGCAAGGGTGGGGGAACGGGAGATCCCCGAGAAAGCCCGCCGACCAGCGGCGGCGTCGTCCAGCATGATGTCCACGTGCGAACATCCGGGAGCGGCCCCGCCGGAAATCAAGCCCCGTTCGCCTAGGTGGGAGGCGAGTAGTCGAACCACTAGACAACCACGGCCCCATATAAATTGCTATATTATATCAATGATATTTCAAATACATCGTCGATATATTTCAACGACATTTTATCGGAATCGATATCTTTTTCCAGGTATCGGAAATAAATATTTTTTAAATTCTCGTTTAACAAGCTCTGTTTTGAATACAAAAATAGAATTTTAAAGTTACTATCTTTACCTTGGCAACATGCATTAAAAGCATGCGCCACATAATTCTGCAATTTTTCGTATCCTCGGTGTGTAATATTATAAGCAATTTTACATTTGTAAAGTTCTTTAATACGTAAAATATCGAATTCCGATGTACCCAAAATGAAAGTTGCTTTCAATATATCGTTTCGTAAAACGATACTTGGAAGAATAACCATTAAACACACTATCGATATTATTTTGCCCTGATATGAACATTCCTAGGCTGTCGTCGTCTCGCCCCCTGACACACGAACGCGGGCACGGCACGCGCGGAGCGGGCGAAGGTCATAGCGAAGCAGGCACGGCGCGGCGCCGGCTAGGGAAGCCGCCCACTTTGCCGTGAAGGGGGCGTGGACACCCGCTCGTTTCGCGGTGAGAATAGTGCCAGCGCGAGGCGCGAAGGCGTGTTGCCACAGGTGCTCCAGCCCTCTACCTCACACGCCACCGTTCTCGCCCTTCAAGGGGATCGGGACTCACCATCTTCGATTTTCATTATTTTTGTCTTAAGTTCCAGTTAAGAGCGTCTAACCAAATTTTTCGAACTACATGACATAAATAATAGTTCCTAAGGTTTTATCAACCTATTACATCCCCACCGCGTTTATCAGTGAACTGCCGGCAAGAAATAAGCAATTTTTTCTTGTGGGTGGTCACAAAAATGATTAAGACAACAGTAGTCTGTCAAATCATGTTTTAGAGTACTTGCAAAGTAATGCCTTGTGCCTTGTCGACACACAAAATAAATTATAAAATCTGTGATATAAGTTACAGCGAAAATTCCGTAAATCTAAGATGTCGGGGACTCATACTCCTTAAGGTGCTCTGCGACTAAAAACGCGTGAGTTATAAACGTGTACGTGTCAGAACAAAAGAAGCCACTTTACGAAGCGGCTCATGGTCATCGGGTACGTGTCGTGTAGGAACATCGTCGACGTGTAGACGTATAGAAAATCGGCAATGTTTTATTTCGTATCATGCATGTAAGGTCTTCAGCTAATAGAATTGAAAAAAAAAATTATAAGATGTATTTTATTACATTTAATAAATTATCTTATTAATAAAAAGAAAAAAAAAGTATTTTAAAAAATACGTTTAAATGGTGTGTTTTATATTTTAATTTCGTATTGTATTATTATGTTTTGTGTATATTTTTGTCAAATACTGTGCAGCAAATACTAACAAAATAAGCAGCCAAATCAAGTTAAATGTTATTTGCTAATAATTCACTATTTCATTAAAATCATGTAAGTTTCCAGTCGTGCATGATTGTTTGAACATAAGACGTGTGCATTCACTGTGAACCACGCAATATTGTAAACGTTCTACGCAGACGTCTCTTACGTGCATGGAGCTTGTCGTGAACTTTATGCGCGTGATCGAAATATAGTGTAGAGTGCGCGTGCCAGCCGCGCCGTAGCCACCTTTCGACTGGAAAATGTACAGCCAGAAATGTCAAAACCGCGTGGATTCTACTAGTCTTACGTCCGTGTTTAATAAATACGCGTGGAAGGAAGTGGCCTTGGAATGTGTTAAATGGGTCAGTCCCCACCATGTTGGATTTATGGAATTTTCACCGTAACTTGCACAGGTTCTGAAACCTGTATTAATTTTCGTAACCGCCCACAAAAAAAAATCTTATTTCTTGCCGGCAGTCATTAATAAAAAAATTAATAAACGAGGTTGAATTATAATGGTTTGATAAAGCCTTACAAATTATTATTTATGCCATGTCATGCGAAAAGTGTAATTAAACATTCTTAAATGATACTCAATGGGAAAAATAGTGAAATTTCAAAACGGCGGGGCTTGATCGACCGTACGGAACCATCCCAGTACTCACGTAGAGTGATTCCCAAAATCCATGGAACACTGAAATCAGGATAGCTGTTCGAACACGTGGTTTTCACAGTTATGTAGCGAGATCGTCAGTCAAAGCACAGAACATGTGCAAAAGAAGAAACTCAGTTTACCTCGCCTGTGGTCTCTACTTCCAAGCCCTATTCATAAACCAGGGGTAAAGTTCATTCTACTTAGGTTACGAACAAAACGATATTTCTTATGGGATAGTTTGGCATAGGGTATATCTCTGCCGCAAGGTGCGCCCATGTTCCAAAGTAGTCACTTTTAAGCTGGCGTAAAATTAAGAAATTCTTTTTATTTTTTGTGTAAAAGTTAGTGTTTGGCTAGAATTGTAATATATATTTCCTCTAGCCAAAATTTTAAGCATAAACTTTATTCAGTAACTATAACTTATCCACGCCCTCCAATATTAATTACAAGAACAAACTGTAAAAACACAACTATGAATGGCCTTAGGCATTCATGAGCAAGCTAAAATCGAAGGGAAAACGCTACGAATTTAAATGCGGGGAAAATATAGGTGTTATCAAAAGGAATTTTGTACATTTCTCCTTTTTCTTAAGAAAACTGCACAGGAAAGTCCTTAAATTTTTTTTAACCATTTCACTTTTATATTTTTAGATTCAGTTGTGATACATAAATAAAACAATAGTGTAATATTACGTTTTGCTAAATCCAATTTACAATATTTGAACATGTGTTAATATATTTAGTTATATTTCCACTCCACTGCGAAGAAAGAAGTTTATTCTTTATGCAGGGCCTAACATAATAAAACTCGGAAGATTTTACGCAACTACATTTACTTTATGAAAACTGCAATCATCCCATTTACATACATACAAAACGGAAAAATCTTGAACGCATTATAGTTAACTATATATACAGTATATATAGGTTATTCTAGTCAGGTGACACCACTGCTACCTGGCGGCGAAAATTTTTAAGTTGCCAAACTAAAATCATTAAACCTTTTCATCTGAGCAAAATAAACCTTAGCAATAGGTGTGCACACGTTTCTGGGTCTTCGATGGCCGTGCTGATGTGGAACGAGCAGACTGAATATATTTTTTGCCCCAGAGGTTTGGATTCTACTATAACCAGGAAAACTTGTTGTATATGAGCATTGTGAATATAACTATATGATGAAAAGAAAAAAATTTACATTTTTATTCGTGATTTTGAAAGTGTTGTAAGGGGCAATTTTTGGATGGAGTGGGAAAATAAATTTATGGTTTTCCCAAAACTACCGTAAGTATTCAAAATTAACAGCGTTTATTATTTTTGGAGCAGTAATTTCGTTGGAGTTGCTTATCACAGGTAAATAAAATCATTAGCCAATATTTCTACACACGCATACACATCAGTATATTAACTGATAAAAATAATTTAGCTGAGATATGTCAAGAATACTGAAGCTTTTATATTTCTTTAACAATTGCTTGTTCAAAGTTTGAATTGTATTTTATCCGGCTTAGATAATAAACTTTTTTTCATACACAAATTTTACACATGTGATTTCGCATCCAGTAGCTGAAATTTGTATACTGTATAATTATACGCTACTCAAAAAAAGTTCTGAACCACCGGCATTTTTGAGTTGCTAGGTTGGTCATAGCCCAAGAGAAAGTATGGGATGAAATTTACACTTTCTTTTCAGAATACCACGCCAGACTTAACAAATATCATTTTGTGATGTGCCGACTGCCCGAGCGAACATTCTTCATGTGCAATCAATTACAGATGGTGCGAAACTTTTTTTTCAGTAGTCTATAATTTCATAGTTCTAGGTAAAACAGACAACTTCCCAAGTTAACCATAGGTTCAAAGGTGTACTTAAAATATATGTTACTTTTCTGGCTGTGCTGTTGTCAGGTATCGACATAATTATACAGGTAGTTAATCGGCGACAGTCAAAACTTAAAACGCGTGGCGAGACCAGTTATCGGACCAGGTTTATCCACCACGCCCTGCAGCAGTTTCAGCCAATAACATAACCCGCCAATGTTCGAGCGAAATTTGAGCAACTTGATCAAAAGAGTAAATAGCCTGCGGCAGCACATGAACACATCACAGCGGCTCGAATATGCAAGGATCGTGAAGTCCAGCCTACTGGCCATTCATGTCGCGGATTACCCAGACATTTGCAATTGTTCCAGCAAGCCACAAGTGAGTAAAAAATTACCTCCATTCTTCATTAAAGTTCACATTTAGCTAGTGTTCTTTTGAATTTTATTTTTTTTTATGCAAACGGCCATCACTGAGGTCATTACTACTTCACCTTCAGAAAATGATGTTCTACGTTCGAATCCCGGTAGGCTATGGATGTGTGTGTCGCTTTGAGGTGTACGGTTAAGTCAATTAAAAATATATGTCACCCGGATTAAACGTGTGATGGGAAAGCATGTAAAAACTTAATTCCAAAAAAACATATATTGTTACATTATAACGCCAAAATTCTATGCACTTCGGCTGAGCTGGAGATGGCTTAAACACTAGTACATTTCAAAAGAGCACACTCATTCATGCCTTATCCGTGAAGAGAACACGGGATCCCTTGCTCCATAAACTGGTGAGAAGCGAACCGAAAGCCTGTATAAACCAACGCTATTCAGTAAAAAAAAATTTTTTTAACGAATTTATACTTTAATTATTTATGGTTGAAGTTTAAAAATATACATTTTACAGAAAAAATACAATTTATATATTGCAAAGAAAATAACTTTAAATACTTACAGTATTTTTTCCTCGAGTCTCGCCACTTTCCAAAAAGTGAAAAATCAGTTATGTTCCACCTGTCAATGTGTTAAAAATAATGCTGACAACAAGTCATTACTCAGAATTTTCTGATAAGCTGCCAAATCAATGTAGTAGGTTTACTGACGGAACTAGCTGTGTTCACTTGTTTACTAATTTGCAACAAATTAATTCAATTTGAAAAAAATTTATACATATTTTATGTATAGACTGCTTTATATCTGTATCATGTTGTCAACGTTCAAGTTCAAGTGATCTGTGTCATGTGACCTACTGTCAGGTGAATGTCATGTGGGTTACCTTCAAGTGATTCATGTTTCGTGACCGAGTTGCAGGTGGTCCGGATCAATTTACCGACTTTCAGGTGATTCGTGTCATGTGATCCTACAAGTGATCCTTATCATATGTCCAACCTGCAATTAACATGTCTCACGTGACCAACTTACAAGTGAACAGTTCATGTGGTTGAACCTTGGGTGATCCGAGTTACACTCATTGTAAAAAAACAGTTGCACCGACAGGAAACTGTCGGATTGCAATTCTATTCGGAAGAGAGTCAAAAGTCACCAAGGGCAAAATATGGTTACAAACTGAGACTGGTGTGAACAACATTCATTGCGATATTCATATATGCGTCTCTCAGTATGGTATTGAGTCGCCATGTTTGGGAATTGATTCCCCCAGACGTCGCGGAATGGAGTTATAAAGGTCACTTATAGTGTCCTGCGAAATCTTTCCTGTGCGCCATGAATATTCGCTCACAATTCCTGTAATTTTTTCGGTAGGAGTGGTGTCGCAATAGAGCGGCCAATAGCATCCCAGACATTTAAATTGGAGATAGGTCTGACGATGTAGCTGGCCATAACAGAGTATCCATGGCTTCAAGGCACGCTCTTCAGACGGCATTGATATGAGGACGAGCGTTGTCCTGTCGTAGTAGAGCACTGGCGTGGGATCACAAACAGCAGGACCACTGGTTGCAGGATCTGATGAACGTACCGTTGGGATGTCAAAGTGCCGATGTGAAGACTAACGGCGATCGGTCATCGTACACCTAACACATAGCCGTTTGGACGTGTGTGAACAAACAGGTCGTCTAGGCGCTGCGCCCACATGCCACATGCCGACACGGCAGCTAGAGTCAGAATTGAAAGCATGCACACTGGGACAATCTTATATATGTAGTCTGACAGGTGAAGCGATAAGGCCCGCCCATGCTGACGTCACTTGGGCAGCTGAGTGTGAAACGTGAATCATCTGCATCTCTCATATTGCCAAACCTACCTACCACATTCATTCTTGTAGACTGTCACTATTTTTGGCCGATGTGTTGTTGACAACCTATGAGATGACATTCGTTGTGTGATTGATCTCTAGGTAATCCGCGATAAGGCTTGAGGTGATCCACGCACTAAGAAACAGCATCAGGCGTACATGTGACAAATGGTGGAGCTTGTGAAGCTGCGTGTGGTGCGCAAGCCGCTCCGGAGGTAACGTCATCTCGATCAGCAGCTTCCCACGCAGGGCTCCCGGTGCCTGGCGCCTGTCCATTTCTCTCCCTGTCATTACGCTTCTCGGCACGCCCCGCACCACTGATTGGCGTGTCCGATGCCGTACAGGTACCTACGCGTTTCGCAAGTCGCGCCCGCCGCCGGCGAGGCTGCCACCTTCCGACCAAATGTACCGTATGGTCCCTCAACTCCGACCGTGACCACGTTCTATGTTTGGAACATAGACTTCAGATGAGGCAGACCGATCTCGCTGGCTGCAAACAACAAATCTCAGTTTTCCAACATTGAACTGCTTCTCTGCCAATACGACTAGCATAAATGGCGTGGATTGGATTTGAGGTTGAAATACTGTTTAGTAAACAAGTGCTTTGAGATGTTTGTACACTTTTTGTAACCTAATTATAATGCGATTAGAAGATATTGATTTTATTCAATGTATTCTAATCACGTAAAATGTTGAGTCTGTTGAAAATGCATATGTAAACAATCTCGTTTATTATTGTTGACCATGTGATTTTGACAATTGTATTGGGCATGGTCGTGTCAATGTTAGGACGCGCAGGAGACCAAAATATATCTACTTCGTCTATGGTAATCTACTTATATAGGAAAACAGAATGTAGTGTGTGTGGCATGATGTCACAGATTTAAGGATGAAATTAAATCTGCTAGCAATAAAGATTTTTATGCCTCATAGAGAAAAACATTGCCAATGTACAAGTGATGGTAACTTCAAATTACAGAGTCTCCTATGAAGTCTACCTACCATGTGTGGATATGCACTAGCTGTTTTCTCTGGGTTCTTCTTATACGTCCTATGTAAAGGCAATTATAAGGGAGAACGGCTAGTATAAAGAATAATCTGTTAAGATGTAAAACAATATGTAACTGACATGCCTACACATATTTCTAGTACTGTTATTTGTTCTCGTCTGCCAGATATTTTGCTACCTCGTATTTCAAAGAGTCCACCACTTAGGCAACTCAGCCGGCTTCACTTAGCTGCAGCTTCAAGTACGAACACGCAGCTTGTAATTTTTGCCTCGAAAGAGTTAAAAGAGTTCCACAAAATTTTGACTACCGTGATATGAATTTTAACGAACCGTCAGACTCTTTGCAAGTTCGTAATGAAACATAATTCTTATATTAATTAAATAACTGTATATTGTTCCGTATGTTCGAAAACTTTGATTTTAAAAACACAGCTGTCCAACACTTTTACGTAACCAACACGACTGAAGAAACCACACAAATTAACACTTCGAAACGGTTGAGCGCTATATTTATCAAAATAATCAATGCAGGAATTACGTTCGTTTCATCGGAAAATCTTGCACATAAACATATGACACTACGCATCAAAAAATCGAAATGAATGACTACAACGTTGAACTCTTCCAAGCTCCACACTGTCACATGCGTGGTTCACAGTCACCAGTGTTTTACCTAGGAGCACTCAGAATAGTCCTCGTAGCCGTTACACACTTACAGTCCTGAGTTTACTCACCACAAACTGTGCCGGCGTCCATAGAAATCTGTGCGCTCCGTCGCTACAGTGTTTCCCAACACTTGGTGTCTTGGTAACATAGACACCAGACTCCAATCCGTTGCACTTTGAACTTAACACGCTCGGTATCGAGTGAGGTTGCGCAGTGTTAGCACACTCGACTCACATTCGGGAGGATGCGGGTTCGATTCTCGGTATGGTCATCCTGAGTACGGTTTTCCATGCGTATAGTCATTACGGTTTTCCAGGTGAGTGGCCATGGGCGATTCCTTACCCGTTCCTGCATTTCTGAACAACTTTTTCCATCTCTAATGACCTCGCTGTAGATGAGACGTTATGCCCTACCTACCTATCTACCTAACTACCTACCTACCTATCTAAAGTCCATTTACTCTTTCGCCTGACGTTTTGAAACAAACCTTTGAAATCACCCTAGCAGCAACATGTCACCCTGTTTTTTAAATAACTTGTTTACCACAAATATATAACACTGTGATTAACTTAAAAGTATTATATTTTTTATTGAATGAATCTTTAACTTACTATTTTATATAAATTGTAACATTAATTTCGTATTCCATACAAATCAAAAACAGTGAAAGCAGCGATGTGTTGGCAAACGCTAGTAAGGAAGAGTTCACTGCTAAAATATTGTTTTAGCCTAGTTTTTTGGCGTGCAATTGGTAAATTAAACCTTCCCTATTGAAATATCTAAATATTTAGGTAGCACTGATGGAAATATATTTCATCGTTACTGTTAAAAATATTAGCGCAAAATACGGAGCGTAGGCGCTAGTGACATGTTTTTTTTTTCGTCTGAGGAAGAAACTTAAATAAGCGGAGCTGAGCTTGTCTCTCTCTCTCTCTCTCTCTCTCTCTCTCTCTCTCTCTCTCTCTCTCTCCCTCTCCCTCTCTCGTGAAAGTTTTGCAGCGCAAGTAGTAGCAGGAAAATTGAACATGTTTTCAATTTCAGCATATGTCATACTTATTACAGGAGAAATAATGATTTGTGAGTTTGTTATACAAAAATAAATCGTGATTTTAATGTATGAATACTTATTATAATATATTTATATTTGATGGCGGGACGGTTACAAAACCGAAGTTGTAAAAGTGGCGAGGCATGACAGCATAGCGCATGACATGGCATGTTGTTCTTTGCTGAACATGTTTAACTTTTCTTCCTTTGAAAAATACTTCACTTCAAGTTTGTACATGTTGTGTTTCTTAAACCTACCTAGAAAAGCTACAATATTGTGATAAATCTGTTTTTCCACGGTAGGAATAAATATACTGTGAAGTGTGTCATGCCCGGTGCGTGTGAAAGGGTATTGTTGTGTGTGCGTAGTAGTCGTTACGCGGGGCCAGTGTGTGTGTGATTGCAAATATTCGACGTCCGAAATGTACACATTTTAACTGCAAACTGTTGTATGACTAATTATTTGAAAGTCTCATCAGTTTATTTATCACATCCTTGTAACAACTTTGCCTCAGGCATTTGTGAAACACAATTATGTAACTTGATTACATCTCCGTGCTTTGAATGTTTGCCACAATTCCAACAAATTACCAACGCCAGCCAGAAAATTTTAAATAAATAATTAAATAAACCTAGTAAAATAAAAGAAAAATTTGCGGAATAAAGGTTACGGTAGGCCTATTTGTGTGCATGCTCACCACAATCTTTTAAATTTGTCGCTGCTACTTACAAAAAATTAGCGACGCGAGTTGCGTGCTGGAATTTACAGTCTTTTCGTTTGACTGGTTGCTCCTTCGTTTTAATAATTATTTTAACTGAGGCCATCCTTTTAACTAAATATCCCAACACATATCAATAACAAGAGGTCAGGTTACAGTTCTTTTCCCCCACAGTTGTAACACCGTTAAACTCAATCGCGGAAAAATATTAACGTGTATTATGTGTAGTGAGCTACATAGAGTATAACACAAATATGTTAACAATATGTAAAATAATAAGCACAAGAACTATCGTCAATACAGACATTATTAAAAAGTCATTGAGCTGACCTAGATATCATAGTCCAAAATTAGGAACATTCATGTGTAATGGTTTTTGAAATATGACGGAATTATTTAAACAGCTGAAAAAACTACACAAAGCATTTGAGAGTTATAATTTAGAAGTCACACGGCAGAGTTTATGTTTACATATAACGGAAGGATACCTAATTTGTGACCAAAAGTATAACTTAAGCAGGGCTTCAAAAAAGTGTGAAGTAACCGTGAATGGAGTATACCTACCTCAACACAGTCGACTTTCCTTCATCCCTCTCCCTCTCTGTAGGCACAACTGGCCACTGTCACCTCGGAGGTGCAAAGGTCATTATATCCTGCATAGACCCGACAATTCTCTCCAGAATTTCAGATATTTTCCTAGCCAAAGCGGTGTCGAAATATTTCCCAAGAAGTAAACACATCCACCGCCTTTCTAACCCCGGAAGTGTGGACAGTGTATGCTACGACGACCAAACTCGTCCCGTCAGTTGTTGCGCCTCTCTTATCCCTGGGATCGTGGTGGCTGAGCGGATAGACTGCTCGCCTCCCACTTCGGTGAATCGGGTCTAATCCCCGGCCGGGCCACTCCCGGATTTTCACAAGTGGGTATCATGCCGGACGATGCCACTGATAAACGGATTTTCTCAGGGAGCTCCTGTTTTTCCCACCTTGCATTCCGGCGTTGCTCCATTCTCACCTGATTTTACCCTCATCGGTAGAGATCTGAATAATTCGTGGATTCATTTTGGGACAAGCTAGATTCCAAAACCCGTGTTTTTAGATAAATTTAGTCATTGTTCCACGCAGTATTTGTCATCTCCTGTAGAATGGTGTCCAATTGTCACCTCCCACTGTGACAGCAGACAACCAATGTGCAGTTGATATCGTTATATTTGTACACAAGGCTGTAGAGTCTATCATGCAGGTCATTGAACTCGCGAATTTTTCAGGTCTCTACTCATCGGCTCTCAAGACCTCGTTGTTGCGAGCCGTCTAAATTTCTCAACTCAACTCTCTTATCCCTGCTCCTGCCCCGGTTCTCCAATTGCTTTAGCTAGTGTGAATTACTTGCGCGAAAAGGACGGGAATTGGCCCAGCGAACGACCTTATTGTAAGAGCAGTGGATCTCAAACTGTAGTCGGCGGACAACTAGCCGTCCGTGGCTAAATCCTAGGTAGTCGGCGAAAATTTCTGAACATGCCCATCAGGTATTCCGGTTGACGTGAGGTGCCTGGTTGTAGATATCGACACAGTGCTCTTTGTTCCATTCTGTTTAGGAAGTGTGCAGATATTTGCACCTTTCTTTTGGGTTTTAAAATAGAATAAACTAACGGTATTATTTTACTAACAAAACTTTTACTTTCGAAGTGAAAAATAATGTTACAAGACGCAATAGGAGTGTATCCGAGTTCGTGAGGGATGGAGGTTTTAATAAAATTAAAGAGCTAAATCTGATTACTAATTTATTAACACAGCTCTTATTTATAGCATTAAAAATCTATCTCTACTAATACTATCATTCTCAATGAGTGCAAAACTTAATATACAGGATGGATCGCCTAACGTGGACAACCCCCAATACTTCCGGAACGGTTACAGATCACAAAATGCTTTTTTTGATAAATGAAATAACGTATGAGGGCAAGTAATTTGCCACTAAGTGACTATTCGTAACACCAGTATGGACAGAAATAATTAAACCACATATGATCTTTCGCCTGGAAACATAAATTTATTTCAAAGGCATCTGAAAGTACTTGCAAAGAGGAATACAGTGATATAGAATATGCAACGAAAAGTAACACTGGAACGCCAAGAAATAATGTGCAAATATGATTAGGTTAGATGGGCCACTAGCATGGGGCAGTGGACCTGTACTCACAGCTGTAAGCGAGCAACACGCACCGTGACTCATCTTGGCGGGTCCGCTTCCTAATAGCAGCGTAGCACCAGAGCCTCCATAATCTGTTATGGTAAGTGGTATTGCATTGTGTGGCTGTACATATGCAATGAAGTCCACGAATGAGGAAAAACTCGACGCTCTACTTATTTACGACGAGCGTGGCAGAAATGCTAAGCAAGCCGTCCAAATGTATGGTGAAAGGTATCCTAATCGGACGCCCATCACATGACAAACGATTCGAAGAATTTGCACCCGTCTATGGTCACAATGGGACTGGAATTCCACAACACGAGTGCGACGAAAGACTGCTACGGACGAGATGCATCAACACGATGTGTTGGCACGTGTCGATGCAAACCCCGATATCAGTACACGAGGACTTTTCAAATTTGTAGGAATAAATAAAACAAGTGTGTTATGGATACTGCGCCAACGGAAATTCCATCCATATAACGTGGCTCTTCATCAGGTATTACATGAAGGTGATTTGCAGCAGCGTATTAAGTTTTGTAGGTTTGTTCTGGTGTCTTTAAGGGATGACAGCAATTTTCTGGGGAACGTACCATTTATCTATGAAGTGACTTTCACAAATCATGGGCGCGTAAATTTACGACATATGTACTACTGGGCGACGGAGAATCCGTGTTGGGTCCGGCACGTGGAGCACCAGCGACACTGGAAAGTGGACGTGTGGTGTGGAATCGTTGGAGACTACGCCACAGGGTCATATTTCTTTCAAGGGACAATGACCGGCAGTAAATACGCCCATTTCCTCATAGAGACCTTACCGGCACTTCTGGAAGACATATCGCTCGACATACGTCGTTATATGATAGTTGTCCTACGCATTGTGCTATGGTGGCGAGGCAAGTGTTAAATGAAATGTTTCAAAATCAGTGGTCAGAGCATGGTGGTGCTGTAAGATGGCCTGCTCACTCCCCCGACCTCACACCTCCCGATTTTTTCCAGTTGGGAACACTGTCGCCAGAAGACACGCAGGAACGTATTGTGGCAGCAATTCGCCAGAAACACTTCAAGCTACTCGTCGCTCGCTACATTCGGGCGTCTGACTTGTTCAAGTCTGCCAGTTTAATGATAATGTGATATTTAAAAACAGGTGTCTATTGCTGTCGATGGTAAACTCATCGAGCACATGCTGCGAAAAGACCTAATTTGAAGCGTTTCATCCATAACTGTGTTCATTTGGACTATGCATGCGGATGAGATTACATTTATCCTTAGTTTGTTTTATCCTATTTTGGTTGTGCATCTGTACGCACTCGTTACTCAGTACAGTTAATGACTAGGAAACAAATCTCCTGAATTACATTGGTATCTGAATAAACATTTATGTATTGATGTTAAACTTGCACTCACATTACCCGTCTTCCCTCTGCTGCGGTGCCCTCCTTTGTCCATTATCGCATTCCGTGCCCCTTGCCACATTATGTTAAGCAGTACGCTGATGTAAGGCAGCGGTCCCGCCAGGACGAGTCACTGCTCGTGTTGATTACTTACAGCTGTGAGTACAGGTCCACTGCCCCATGCTACCAGCCCACTTAACCTAATCATATTTGTACATTATTTCTCGGTGTTACCGTGTTACTTTCCATTGCATATGCTATATCACTGCATTCCTCTTTGCACTTACTTTCAGGTGTCATTGAAATATATTTATGTTTCCAGGGGAAAAATTATATGTGGTTTAATTATTTCTGTCCATACACGTGTTACGAATAGTCACTTTACGGCAAATTACTTGCCCCCGTACGTAAATTAAAGTAGCGAAAACAGCATTTCGTGATCTGCAACCGTTCCGGAAATTTTGGAGGTGTCCACGTTAGGCGGAGCATCCTGTGTATCTCAATTCTTATTAAAGACTTTATCTTTTCCAGTTTTTTTTAATTCACACTCACTTTTTACACATATTCAATCTTTCTATTTCTATAATTCCTAACGTCTGTCACTCACGCATGAAGCTCAATAGTTCTGCCCGCAAGTTTCTCTCTCTGTACTTCACCGATGCTCACAGTCCGCAGAATTGACTACTGCTGGTCACTTTCGTCACCACACGATCGTCGCTTCGCTGTCTTTGCACACATGTCGCTTATCCCTTTCAGTCACCGTGTCCTCTATTTGGAAAGTTGCAAATGAAGTGACTTGGATGGTGTTCACTGTACACAGTAGAACATACCGTCCAATGGAAAAGGTTTCCTACGTGTAAGAGATATCATTCGCTACTGAGACTATGTTCTGTAGCTTTATAAACCACTGCTTCAGTAAAATAAAGCATATATAGATTTATAGTGGTCCCGATGTAAGACAACGCGTCATCTAGGTATCAGTACAGTTCTGAACAAAAGATTTGTTTGTTACAACGTCTAAAGTTATATATTTATTTCTGATTGAAAGGTTTAAGGTCGGATAATCCTCAAAACTCTTAACTATAAATCTATAAAACTCGGAGACCCACCGCGGCTTATGTAGTATCGCTGGCTCGATCTAGAAGGTTCCCCGCACCACGAGTCTCGCTGAGAGGCAAGGGCTTTGACCAGAACACTCTTTTAAAGATAATCTCAGAAATTCAATCCACCCAAGGTCAGGAGCACACAAATCGCGAAGACCTATCGCTTTGCCTTTGTAAATCTCCGCGCGCTTCTTGGATTACAGCGCGGTTAACCTTCACACATTCCTTCGCTCTCGCGAGCAGTACGGGGCAAGGGAGGAAATAAAAAGCAGCGAGTTTGCAAAAATAATGTAATTTTACTTTTTTTTTATGAGAATGCATTTAAGTGAGTTGTTAAATAAAAGTTTTTATTTTATTTTTTTTATTTTGGTACTTTTATTGACGAATTTGAAAGCACGTGGTCCGTGTTAGATTGACTTCCTATGTTTAGTGTTCTGCGGTACAGGTAAGTGTGAGAACTATTGAGCTATAAACGTTCAAATTCGCGTTAAAACTTGGCATCAGGTAGACCTCACTTCTCTGTGCCTATTTGACCGCAATTCGTAATTTCATTGGCTACAAGTAACTGCACGGCGTCATTTACCTGCGTAACCGCGTTGCTGGGGATTGGTGGCTCCACCTATGAACTTTTACTATTGGCTGACAATGTCCTTGGAACGTGCCACGCAAATTGTCGGACAATTGTATAAGCTGGACGAGTATGTAACATCTTGGCGTTTAGCCTGCAGCCACATATTAATGCGAATCTTGTAGGTCCCTTCTTATAGCTCTTAGTAAAAGGTTCTATGATTATTTACATTGTTAACATTCATTGGGATATTATTTAATTTTTTTTTCATACTGAGATAAAATTGTTAAAATCAAATACGGTACATTATTAGTGGGGCCGCGCATTTATCGCGAAAAAAAATATGCTCATGCTATACATTAAAAAAAAAGTCTACTACCACAACGCTCTTCGGTTATTCGCCGCTCGTCTACGTGAAAATACATGTTTTTATTTGACTGGGCCAATCGTAGTAAAGTACTCCGATACTGAACGTCCATGACTCGCGGACAGAAACTTGAGGCACGTGACATTTAAAATCATCCAACCACGAAAGTGCATATGAACAAAAGTATTTTGGAGTACAACTAGTCTTGAAATCTTTTAGCGAAAAACACATGCCCCTAATTGTTAGTCAGGATAAAGCTACAGCGAATATCTAAACATTTTATCCAAATAGCACGGTCTAAAGAAGAAGTCTTCCTAAATTACTACGACAACTAGGAGAAAATGTAAAACTACTCGCATATTTTAATTTGAAACATCCGGTAAAGCAGCAGACATCTCGACGTCAGTCGGATACTTGATTGGTATGTATCTGAACGCGGCACTTGTTGGCAGCTGATCTATAGACAGCGTACACCAATTGCTATTCTCGTCACGGTGACATTTGCAACTGCCCGGTGCTCCTCTCAACAGAACACTCTTGCCATTGGTACACGTGATGCATGAAAGTTCTCAAATTTTTCAAAACTATTTTTAATACCAAGTGGTCATGAATATCTGCTACCATATAGAAAGTAATCGTCATGGATTATTTAACGCAAATACGCTACGACCACGTTTATTTTAACCTACATCTAGAAAGCAAAAAATAGTTTATTCTTTTCGTTACAAACTACGCTTTAAAAAACTGCATATACGTATTGCTTTTCTAACTAGGCCACAATGTATTTGTATGCTCAAGAGTGCTCTGAGTCAGTAATACATTCCGAAGAATAACTTAAGAGAGTCGTATGAAATCCAGTCAAACGAACAGATAGTTGGTAATAAAATTGCTGCTCAATAAATAAATGATTGGTAAGCGTCTATGAAGCTGTAGGTAGTAAAGGCTAAAAGTCGTTTAAGAAGCAAAATTTTCCGATTTGTGTTTATAAATCTTTGTTGTTGTTGATCATTCGTGCATTTCACGTAGGCTATATTTTGAGCTTAGTAATTTTCATTTACATAATCTGAGATTATAAGTCTCAGTTCTTCCGTAATTGATTTTAAAACAACCTATCTCTATATTTCTCAATATCATCTGACATTTTACCGCTCTTAGTTCGTTCCAAACAAATTTTATGTGCATGGGATACGATAAACATTAGGCGCCCACAAATCTAAGGAAAATAATATATCATCGAGTGAATTCAGTGTATGTTGAATAATTTACCGCTACACGCCAAAACAATCTGCATAATCTGTGGACACAGAATTTAGTGTGCCATGTACTTCGCATGTATTTTATTTCAAGGTCCGACATAATTGCGTATAGCAGAGCAAAAAAAAAAAACGTTACATGTACGTCGAGAAGAAAAACTTAATGGTTGCAAAATTTTATGGCGAGGATGATTTAAATTTCAAATATGAAACACATGACTACACGCGCGCCTGGTCATTTACAGTCTGTGAATGCGTAACACGAAGAGCGACGAAATGAAAAATAATGAAATGGCAGTATTTTATGTGCGCGTGCCTGTTTTTTAACTCGACGTGTTTAGGTGACCAAGCTATTTTAAAGTCTTGGCAACCAACGTCGTATAATTTGCACTTGGCAGCGACGTTTTTAAACGGGATAATTTATAGTTTCTCATTAACCACACATCGCGGCCCGTAGTGTATTGATCGCTAGTTAGTCATTAGCCATCACACCGACGAGCTGCTACGATATATACCAATTCCTGGCGTGCCAAAATAATATTCGGGCAGGTTTTCTTTTGAAGTCCGTGTGCCGCTTTTCTATGATACTGAGGATTCCTTTGGTATGCTTTTTTTATTCCAACCCCCATCTCTCTCCGACATCATTCCACCGCTTCCCAACCTCATTTCACTTACCTCATTTTTTTCTGCAGGGAACCTTCGTCAAGTAGTGCTATGACTATGTAAACGAAAATATTGATACTAATATTTTTAAAAACAATTCAATAATCATGATTTTAAGTATATTTATTTCAGTTATGAATTTTCAACATCCTTAGAGTATGCGTAAAATCAACTATTAAAAATATTTGTAAATATTGTTACATACAACCAGCGTAGTTATAATAATGGTCTTGTTTATTTATTTATTTTATATAATGATTTTTCAGAAGCATCCAGAAGGTTAATAGGCTTAAATTGGGATTGTTAATAACCTCTTATTAGTTAATTTTTAAAAACATTTAAGTTACGAAATTGTAGCGAAATATTTCAGAGTTTTGCCAAATAAATGAATTCTTCTTTCATATGCAACATAAATCGTACTTTTGTGATAATTTTGGTAGTGTGTATACTACATTTTAAATAGTTCTGCATGGTGTATAGTCGCGTGCAGTGCTTCACTCGAAGCCTGCTTGGAGGTTTCTTCCGCTTTTGAGGCCGAGAAGCGCAAGAGCTGTAAGGGCTACATTGGCACGAGCTACAAGTGCGCTATAGCCGCTATGCGCAGGGATCTGAACTGGCGTGCAGTGTTCTCGTCGTACTGCGTGCACCTATGGGTCTTTAAACAGCGACCCTATAATTGTATTGGTGGAAAGTCTGTAGTACGGTTCATTTCATGACCCTTGAGTACTTTTGTGTGAATGTGACGCGTATATTTTGAGATTCAGCGCTTTTAAAAAGCCGTTTTAACGACGTTGGAGTGCTCTGAAATGGTGCTTTTAATGTGGCCGTCTGGGTAGGGCGCCGAACGGTTTACAGAGCTCCAGCAGAAAACGTTATATTAAAAACCCGTCGAACGTATCTGAGTGAGGTCTGCTTACGAAGAGCATTTAAGAAACGTTACGTGCCTGTATACGTTTATCAGTTTCACCATTTCTCTCTAAAGTAGGTTTTTGTGATAGTGAAAATGGTTCGAACGGGCGTTTTCACAGTAATTTTTCGGTATGAACACTCCAATAAAAGAAAGAAAGGAATAAGGACGTGTACTAAACCTTTATTTTTATTAATACGTCATAAAATAGTAGGATCTCCACTGAAAGTCTCATAGAGTAGTGTTATCGACGGCAAGACTGCACGCCAGTTCAGTGCTTTGCGCATAGAGGCGATGAGAAAGTTGATGGGCATGCGACGGTCGCCCCTAGCGCTCCCATAACTTTAGGCCTCAGATGTGGAAAATCCCTTCAACCAGGTGGCCACCTTAACGTGTGTGACGTCTTAAAAATAATCTATAGGCGTAGTCTGAAATGTGTTTTCCTTTTCGTAGTTAAGCACATGGGACGCATGTTGAATAGTTTCCTGAAAAACCTGGATTTCAAACACTTTGCAACACAGTTCGAGCGCCAGGCAGGCGGGTTCCTTAAGCGGAATCCGTAGTAAATAAGTTTAAACACTTCAAGGTCACGTCTTGTCATAAGGAAGCAGGGCGACGAGCTCTCCCTAGATTGCAAAATGCAGTCCCGGAGAGCTGAATTCCTCGCGAATAATATACGTAACAGTAGGATATTATTAGACACGCTATGCAAGCAAGCGGATAAAACTACAGATGCCCATTGTACTTTTCAACTTTCTCTTAAGGGAANCCCCAACAAATATTCCCCCCAGGGTTTTTTCTTATTGAATATATTTAACTGCTTGGTGTAGAATTTGTAGGCCTTTCATAAAGTCGCATTTTCAGAACATTTATTTACTGAGATACTTGTATATGCGCAAACACTAACATCACAGACAATATTCTACAAACGGAGTCCCTTTAAATAACTAAGTTATTTGCACGAAGGAGTGAGAAGTGAATTGTAGGCGGAGCAACGGTAAGATAAGACAACTAGGGAAACCCACGCATCCAGATATAATTAATTGGTATATGGCAATGTCCGTCATGCTTCCTACGTGCGGAAATTGCGTGTAAGGGCGAGGGGCCTCTAGTTAGGAGGGGGAGTAGACATCGAGATCTTGAGAGCCGTTGAAGATGAAGCGAGGTGAGTATAGATCAGCGCCGGAATGAAAGGACGGGGGAAATGGGAGAACCCCGAGAAAACCTGCCGACAGCGGCATCTTCTGGCACGATTCACACATGCGAAAATCCACGAGTGACCCGCCGAGAATCGAATCCAGTTGGCCTAAGTGGAACGCGAGTAGTGGAGGCCGCTGGGAACCGAACCCGAATCGCCTTGATTTGTTTTCCTGGCAACCTGGAGACGCGACCACGTGGTTGGCTTGATCAAGCACCGCAGGCGAGCGGTCAAGGCGAAGGGAGGTCGCGCACGGCTTTCGCCCCCTCGTCGTTGCGGTCGGCTGCACCCCCGCGCGGATAACACAGTCGTCATGCCTCGCCGGCGACGCTGGTCAATCACACATCTCATCGCCCTCCTGCCGCAGATACCTACCCCACCTCATCTCTGCTGCCCCGCTCGAGGGTCTTCCTTTGCCAAACGACGTCACGCTCGCGTGGTGAAGCGCGCCGATCAGTGGGTGGTTAGAGACCAGCCTGCGGCAAGAGCCGCAGCCGGAGCACCGGGTCCGTACCGCACGTGTCCCGACGTCCTCTGTAATCAAGACGTGCCCCTTCCCTCAGGGATACACGAGCCTTGCAACGAGTTTCAACATCGGGAATGGAACAAGGTTAGTACAATTTATTGAAGTCAGTGGGCTTAGTCATGCTCTTCAAGAGATGGTGATTTTAATTGAATAATATAGTTAATTATAATTTCTTACTTTATTTTAAGTAATTAAAATGAACATACTCTCGACTCAATATCATACAACAAATTACTATCCCTTTCTATTTACAACTAATAAATCAAATCAACAATATTTACAGTCACCTCAAAGAAATTAATAAGCAGTCCCCAGAAAACCTATTAAATAATTTTGTAAATTGTAATGTCAATATTTGACAGTTCTAATACTTACAATTATCCTTATCACACGTTCGTACAGTCCCATCATAGTTCAGTCCAGAGCTATATGAGCGTCCCCTTGCACAGTTGGTCCTCTAGTCGTTGTGTCTCACGCTCTCTCGTCCATTCACATCACAAACACCTTGTCTGATGTCGTCCCGTACCCTCCGCAGTCGCCTGTCCTCTTAGCCGATGTCCGTCGCTGCACCAAACTTTACCCGAATACCGCACTTCAGCCAAAGGGCTGCCACAATGACTACCAAACATCCAGCTGCGGTGGTATTTATAGTGTTGTCAGCCAGAGCCCAGAAATATCTTCAAATGCCGCGTTGCGCAAAGAAGTACAGTTACCAGAATACTCTTGCTCATCCTCTCACGTCGTCGCCTTCTCCGACAGGGAGGAAGAGGGCTGTGACGCCAGCCAAGTCAGCTGTCAATCATTCCCCGGCTGCCGGGTGACGGAGCAGAGAGCTAGTCTGCCTGGATGGGAGGAGGGGCTGGTAGAAGTGTTTCATCCCCTACAGTGCCAGACCACGAACAACCAGATAACATGGAGCTCATTTCCAGTGCGGGAGTTCGACCGCATCAATATTATTAAGGCCGTGTTCGAACTGACCATTCGGTATTTTAGGATTTTAGTGTTTATTAGCGTTCAATTCGGAGGCCTTAGATAGTCACTTGTTCAAAAATGGTTGCGATTTGGTAATTAAGTATTTTAGAAAGTTTTGTTACATATTAAAAAGTAAATACTAAAATATAAAATACACCTTCATTTTAGTTGACTAATTCGGGTCGCGTGACCGTTTGTTAAAGTGAAAGTGCCGATTCGAACACGGCCTAAGGCTCAGCCTCATTCGTCTCATCAGCTGTCAAGACCTCGATGCTAAGGGCCGTCCAAATCTCTCCACTCCACTCTACGAGAACACTGCACGCTATTTCAGAGCCCTGAGCGTAGCGGCGCTGGCGCTTTTGTAGCGCGTGCCAGTGTAATCGTTACTGCTCTTGCACTTATTAGCCAAAAACGTAGAAAAACCACGCAGACAGGCGGGCCCCTTAATTCGCTGCCAAATTAACTGGGAGCCTGCATGCTAGTGTGAGATGCAGTTAAGTCAGTTATTTTTACAAAGGTTTATTTCAAAAGTGCTTACTTTACCGTGAACAGACTTTGACAGCATACAATTGCGTGGGTATAGGAAGACCCACGCCAAGCTCTTTATTCGAATTCGTAAAATGTTCGTCTTTTCCGACCTCCACAGCATTTTCGTTACACGCCGACTTTGAACAGTCCTGGATTCGAATTTTCCTGGCTGCGAATAGCGGTTTTTAAACAGCGTACTCTTAGTTTGGTGTTCATGTCAATGCCCGTTCAGCGAACGTGTCACGTTGTTTCTCCATCAGCAAGGCGTCGTTCCTTAGTTTGAACGTGTCTTCACGGTGTGCCGTGGGAGAGGAGAGCTGGTAGCGTGTCGCACGTGTTCAACAAGTGTGCGGCGTGTTTTCACACGTGTGTGCCGCGCGGCAACGGGGTCGAACCTGACGTCTCTCCACGCGAGCTGCTAACTGCCGTGCACGTGTTGCGACCAGGGTTGCCAGAGTTTCATGGCGAGATTGCACGACCCACCCCGAGGTTCTAAATATACGCCAATACACGCTATTTACTCTTGTACGGCAAACACATTTTCTCAAAGACGATAGAAGTATTTCCTTTAAATTCGTCACACCCGTCACAATATACTCTTGTTTTAATGGCCTTGTATTACGTTAAGTCGATACAATACTTAAGACAGTTTTCCAATTGTCACTTTTTCTTAACAAATGATTGTATAATGTAATTTAAAGGACAAAATTAACAACGTATAATTGTAAATTTGATTTCCTTTTGAACTTCGCTTTCTTTTAAGCTAAAAGATTATTACATTTAACTTACCTAAACACCGCCAAATTATTTTTTATGGTATAAATTGTACATGTGTAGGTAAATCAAGTTTTTATAATACACAAATTATGTATCCAAAGCCGAAAAAATGTTTAATAAAGCAAAAAACACTAAAATATTATAAACATGTATTTTTACTTCATGGCATAGCAATTTTAATCTAGCAATGACATATGTGAGTGTGGCATTATTGTTAGTTAAAACTACTTATTTTAGAAACCACTGGAATTTTTGTTTTATAGTTTTAAGAGTACAGTTTCCGTATTGAACCGGACAGACACACCATGTGGAAACAAGTGACGATTGAAGTGTTCCAAATGGAAGCGTACAAACAAAAGTCACAAAATGGAAATATACAGAAACGACAAACCAATTATTGTAACACGGCCTAAGGCCATTTTAAATTTTGGTTCTTTATTTACTAAAAAGATCACTTGACATGTATATTAAAACAATAACTTATTCGGTAACTTAGTTAAGTTAAGTATTCAGTTTTAAAATACTAAATTACCTCATTTCCTGTCGCTAACATATTAATATTGTACTAAAATATTGTATTAAAATAAATAGCGAACTGTCAATGGCTTCAAAATTGAAAGGCACTAAAATGTAAATTACAAAATTATATAGTGAACAATTTATACACCCTAGGATAAGACTTAAACGCATGATACAGTTTTAATGTAAAAACTTGTATCCAGATCCTACTTAGCCATTTGTGCTGCTTAAATGTAATATAATACTTAAAATTTGTTAAGGACAATCTCAGAAGCATTTCAGAAAAATACTCAAATCAAGTACGAACTCACGAATGTTTTGATTCTGGATTGCAGATAGAGCATGTTGGCATACGATAGTTGTAGTCTATTGCAATATTCTCTTGACATTTTATTTGCACTTCACTAACAATGAATGTATTTATTGCACACGAAACTACACACAAATTAATTTTTTTAATCCCATATCTTTGTCGTAATCATTTCTTCATCTGGGTCGAAATCTACACACCCCACTTGTTCATTGATGCAGTGTTTAGTGTGAAGTGGTGCGACAATGGTTTATGTGCCAAGTTTATTTCTATTGTGTGTTTTACAATTTCGTAGATAACTTAATAACCGTTCTACACTAGCATTTAAAAATGTAAGAATCAACAATATTTTAATTAGTTTTGCTTTTGTGGGGAAAATTTGCATATCTGTTATATTGTTCAAATTGAAAACATTTCTCGAGTATTCCTCTAGTGTCTTGCAGGGGTCCTCCGAGTCATATTCAGATTGGTCCAGCAAAGAATATTCTCGCCACTCTTTAACAGCTACTCGCGCGTCCACAAATTGGTTAAGAATGTGAAATCTTTGGAAAATTAGGGTCAATGGTTGTACCTGAAATGACTGAGATACTGCTGGATCAACAATAGAGATCGTGCTGAAAGGGCATCAGTAAATATAAATACAAACCGCTTGTGCAGCTCCTTTGCTAATTCTATGTAAAAATGTAGTCATGAATGAAAGAAATAGTGCAAGTATTTATTTGATATGTCGGAGTCTCTTTTTAATCTTACTACACTTTCCTGCGCGCTAATGCCTAAGCAAATAGTTTCAGGGTATACAAAATATATTTTGTTGTCATATTTGACATATTCAACATTTTTTTTTTTTTTTTTTACATAGTCAACACGCAAATAGTTACCATAAATGTTTCTCAGCAACCTTTTCAACACTGACTTTAGCGTATGAAGAAAGGGCGCTTCAGATTTAAATGCCGTATTTAAGTCAGTAAGAAGACCTAACACATAAGACATAAACTCAAAGTATAGTTCAGTAAAGGGATTGTCGATAGTTACGATCATTTCTTCTAGTGTTTTAGATGGATCGTTGAAAACTGTTTCCCTTAAGTATTATTTTAGAAATGAATATTGCTCAATAACTCGGCCAACACAGGGTTTATGTGATAACCAACGAGTAGTTGCAGGAGACGGAATTTTGTGAATTTCTTCGTGAAAAAAAAACTCCTGAAATTCTCTGAATTTTTGCTGCCTAGAATAATTGCAGCTAAAATGAGAGAGTAAGTTTCGGAGCAAATGCTCAACAGATCGAGGAAGCTTAAGGCATGCATTAGATGCTGCAAGATGTATCCTGCGGCAGGAACACCTAATGCATACTATGTCAGGAATATCCTGTTTAAGAAGAGAGAAAACCGAATGGTTTACTCCTGCCATAACATTGGTTGTATCAGGAGATAACCCAATCTGGCTTGATATAGAATAACTTTTTTAAGTAAACTTTGTGTTAGGCACTCATACATATTGTCAGCAGTGCCAGAACTTGATTTTACCCTGCTAAAAAATCTGGTTTTTACGGTACTGTTATTTTCATCATAATATGTAACAGTAAAAGCACATTGTTTAGACGAAGCCTGATCTGTAGTTTCATCCATTACTATGGAGAAAAAACTACATGGAATACGTAGTTTGTCACATAAACGCATCTTGAAACAGTTATTCGAGAAGTTGCCTTAGTTTGATAAAGGGACATATTTTTTTTTGCAATTTCCGAATCTGGAAAAATGTCGGCACACAAAGGTGCTAGCTAGTGTGTCCATCAGCAGAGAAGGAAAATCATTTGTCGCCAAAAGCCCTGCCATTTTCAGTTCTGACCCCTAACTTTGTTCTGCGTTTCTGAAATGACAACGTGTGTCAGTTTCTGTGTTTTAGAGATACTTTAAATATTTTGATTGAGTTTTTCTGAGTTACTGTGACGAACGTCATACTTGTGTGCTATAGTATAAGTGTCGCAGACTTTACAATATGCGATATATCATTCGATACGCCTTTATTTACATTTTTAGGGATTTTCTGTACTAACCAGTCTTTAAAAAGTCAATCTGAAACCCGCGCAGTACTAAACTTACGCAGTTTTTTTTTTTTTTACGTTTTCCTTTTTCATTAAGTATTTCAAATGTTTTTTCTTGACCCCACGAAAGGCCAGTCTGTTCCGTAATTTTACTAGGGCCTGCACCATCAACCACAGATGTTTCACCGCTGTCTGTATCGCCTGACTGTTAATCACCTACTTTTCGCTTTTTTAAATCCATTTATCCATCATGAAGGCTCCTACCTAATAATGATGACACGCAACTCACTCATTCTCACTACATAAAACACACGCGTTCCCGAAAACCTGAATACGACTGGTAAATGTTCAGTTTAGACCGCACCAAAGAACGTGTGATGTAACGCTGTATAAAACTGTTCGATGGTAGCTTGGTCATGAAGATAATATATAATTCGGTATATCCCCGAACCTACAATCCCGGGATCGACAACAACATCCCAAACTTTCTCTTAGTAAGGTATATTTTCTCATCGCTGTAAAAGGATTTTAGAAAAAAATATGATTAAAACTACACGCACATCCACGCAAATATACGCTAAAATAACACGCCAGCTTTCAGATTACACGCATTTCGTGGAATTGTACGCCGTTTGGCAACCTTGGTTGCGACAAAGAGCGCCTCTGTGCCGTACTTCGGTCCCGCCAGTGCCCGTTCGACCGTCTCCGACCACCCTCGGCTCGCTTCGAACGCACGCGTCCCCCCTTCCCCCTTAACAGTACGGACCGTCAACGTAGCATTTATTTGCCGGTGGTCTGATGGTTGAGAGCACAGAGAACGGACGAGAGAAAGAGACGGCTCCCTTACCTTTATTTTAATGGGGTCTGGGAGGAGTGGAAAAGGAGGGAAGGTAAATATCATATGATCGTAGTGCCTAACATACCACCCTATAAAACAGACTACGCCCATTTAAATATTACGCATTCATTTTAGCACTTAAAATTGCACTGTAAGAACGCTGTCTTTGCTGCAACACATAATGTGTTGCAGAAAAGTAGGATTTTTTTAAATACCAACCACTATAAAGTAGGCTTCCCACAAACATAATTTTTTTCGGACGTATATAGTAATGACTATAACTTTCCATTGTTGTTAAAATAGTTAAACAGACGTCTTTGTGGTAACTAAAGTTACACTGTAAGGAAAATCTGTGCTCTGAAAAACACAGTGATTGGCAAATAAGAAAGAAGTAACAAATATATCAGAATTATAGACTATCTATAAAAAAAACACTACGACGGCTCCGAGACTCGCACTCGAGCCCCTGGTGTTACCAGTTCAACGGCCTTCACCACACGACCACTTTATCTTCGTGTGGTCAGATTACTCTTGATAGGTAGGTAAGTAGGGGGTAATATTCGCCAGAATGTAATGTCGCCTCCAGGGAGGAATCGAGGTAAGTGGTTTGGAGAATCACTGTACTTCAGAGTGGCATTAAACGTCTGCAGGAGCACCGCACATTTACTCAATTACAGATTCGTGAATGCAGAGTATATTGGTTTATGAATGCTTGCATCGGCACAACAGCTAGGACGTACTGAAAACTACAATCGACGACAGACTTCCTTTAACATTGCTAAACCGTTGCCTTTGGTACGAAGCAATATTTCTTTACTGTGGACAAAAGCAACTCAAGGAATGTTCATTTCTTTGCTATAAAGGAAAGTAATGTTGCCATAAAACAAAAACGTATAAAGAAAACGTTTATTGGCAGCAAACCTATGTTTATGTTACCTTCTCTGTGAATTAAAGCAACGCGTTACTGCAAACAAAACAGCCTCTAATAACATGGGTTTCTTTGCCGTGCAGATAACTTTCTAAGAATTTTTTTAGAGTGTTATTTTGTAGGGTAGTTTTAAGCTTGTTTAACCAAACTGCACATATTTTACCTTGTTTTAAGAATTTTTGCTTTTTTGTATTTTAAAAAAACTGTCGCATTTTTTTTGCAGGATGGCACCTACAGTATTGTCAGTGTTTCGGTTTTAGAAACGTGCAAATAGGTCGTTTATTATTCATCACATAGAACCTTTCTCCCAACAAGTTGTAACATTAAGGTCACCCGGCATCTCACATTTTTATTGTCTTATTTTACCCAGCATAATTTTCTAAATATACATGAAGCACGCTTGCAACCAACGTATACCATACACACACGTATTAACCAGCTATGCTATCTAAACTTAAATAAACTTCATCAATATAATAGCAAATTATTAAAAAAAGCTATAATAAAAATCAGAAATCAATACAGTTTGTAAAAATAAGGATAACTCATATTGACATTATTTTGCCGAATAATTATCTTTGAAATTTATTTTTTCATGTTACAAATTTAAATGTTTGGTGGTGTTCACGTTGCCATATACTGCAGTGGGTACGGTATTTTCAACAACGTCAGTGTGGGGCATATTCAGTGTCGCCCCTTCCCCCCCCGGTTAAGACAGCAGAGGGAATACCGGGTAGAGTGCGCATAAGAACTGTGCAATATTCTCTGTGTTCTAGCATTGGACAGCCTATTTTGCCAATAGCACTATCAAAAACAATGAGGGTAATATTTGAGATTCGAATACTTTTAATGTATTTGTTTGTACAGTTTCAATGCAACTAGAAAATATTCAATTCACTCAAAGTATTTTCATTCATATTAAAATGTGGGTGAGCTTATTTGAAACTTCAAATATAAACTGTAACGTACGTTCACAACTATTTACCATGTAACTTTGGCAGTTATATTGGCGATTAATGATTCAATGTTGGGGATATGCGCTGAAGATAATAATCAGTCTACCTTATTTTTAGTCTATAAGTGTGAGCTTCTCATGATAAGGTTTAATCTAGCCAAGATAGGAAGCTCAACGCTAATATTTCGGAAAATAAAAATTCTCGCCGTCAGGTTTCACTGTTGTTGCTTGTGTGCCGGATATTATTCGTTTTGCATGTAACCAAAATGTAATAGCTCTAATTTTCATAAATTAAATATTTTTGTTAAAAAAAATCATATTTGTATTGTTTGAACGTACGTTTAAATTGTAAACTTTGTTTTTCGGACTATAATGGCAGGGGGTGGGGGAAATTATGTCCCATGCTGTTTAATGTTCGATACTAAAAGTGGATTCTGATAATTGCTGTATTACAAAATTGCTTTAATTAACTGTAACAGCTGAATCGAAAAAATAATTTTACAGACAGCTACGTTCAATTCTCTTTTAAACGCGTAACTTTTCTCACTGAAATAACAATGTTTCTAAAATCTCAATGCGGTGGTTGTAAAGTCAGCAAAAATCGCTGTTAAGCATAGAAGTTCTCTGTCTTCAGTAATGTTTCGTTTGTAAACTAAAGAGCCAATGCCATCTTTTGTGAAGATAATTGCTGTGGTAAAACCCTACGGCCAGCACTTAAAGACCTCAGGGAACAGAACACACGCGCAGCTTCTTTGTGCTGTTGTCCGCCGCCGTCGCAATGCTTCCTTATGGTCGGATGTGATTTCCAGGCGTTTAATGTTGTTTACTAGCGATTCTCCTTTATATGCGTGGTTTCTGGAGAGGAAATGTGTGGCTTGTTACAACGATGGTAGTTATTACGGCATATGGTAATTCACATTACAAACACGTGACGGTTTCAGCCACCACTAGCTCATGCGGACCCCTTCAGTTCAGCGTGCCTGCCCCGGAGACGCCACACGTCGATTGTACGAGAAGATAGGCTACACAATTTTCCCCCTTCGCCGAAGGGCAAAGGGGATAGTTTGCGACTCACTCCATGGCAGGCTACCCTGTTATGGTTATTGTCTGTCGGCCACCGTAACTCCTCCCCCCTCCCCTCACCCGGCTTTACACAGCGCGCTGCGCGCATGTCCCTGAAGCACGCCGTGTTTATCGTTTATTCATCCCCCGGTGCGGTACCGCCATGATGATGGCCGGCACCGCTCCTACAGCTATTGACTCGGCCAGAGCGACATCAAACATCCGGGGCCAGAAAATGATGATCGGCAAACACAATTACTTACACGCTAAGTGGATTACGCGGCCGACCGGCACGGGGAGTGCACCCCGGGACTGCGTGCGCCGACGGGCTTACGGGGGCGAAACGCACCCCCCACTCTGCGTTTGAAATATTTTCGACGGTCACGTTGGAGTTAATGGGGATAATGCAGTTCGCGTTCACTGCCTGGAGAGTACACAGGCGCGGGAGTTATTATTTTTTTTTTTTTCACGCTTTTGACGCACATGTGAGGTAGCGATACGGACGACACTTACACGCACACCCAGCGTCTCGTCGCTCTTAAGCTCAAGGCGTGCAGTGTTTCCGTCAGTGCGTTATACTATGTTAATCAGATATGTAACAGTGGGACTTTATTACACGCGATGAAAGCCCACCGATTAAACAACGCCCATATGTTTTTACGGTTCTGCTACCTGTTAAAAAAAGTCGTGGGACGTAAACTAGCTCCGAATACGTCGGGGGCCGCGGTGGTGTAGTGGTTCGCCTCCCACCAAGGCGAACGCGGTTGGAATCCCGGTGGAGTCGCCCCCAGGGTTTCCGCATGTGGGAATCGTGCTGGACGATGCCGCTGGTCGGCGACTTTTCTCGGGGATATCCCGTTCCCTCCACCTTTGCATCCCGGCGCTGCTCCATACTCACCCCGCTTCACCCTCATCGGCTCTCAAGACCTCGATGTTAAGAGCCACCCAAATGTCTTCACTCACTCTTCACTCCAAATACGTCAATTGAAATTCGCAGGATTTTGGCTGCCAGCTTTGACCAACTAAATAAAGGGCAATTCCAAAGAATTGCTTTTACGAACTGCGTGAGCAACTATTTTCCCATATTTGTGCATTTATTATTCATAGTTTATTCCGCCGCAAAGACGTTTAAATTTCTAAGGCATCAGAAATATCTCAACAGAAATTCATTAGCGTGGCAAAATATTTGTTCACAGTTAGTGAAAACAGCAATGCTTCTGTGTAATGGTACAATGAGGATAGCTTTTTTAGAGGTAACTTATGCCCCACGCTCTCCCAAGCAAACTGCGCTTGCAACCTCTAAAAGCAAAATAATATAATAGAATACGGGTTTAGATAATTGAGTATTCCGTTTCCTGGGAAAAAGTCGTATTCCCAGAGCATATATTTATTGAAATAGGCGTAACAGCGTAAACAACGAATAAAAAAACCAGGACAAATCACTCTTAACAAGACCTATGGTGTACCACGTGTGCCTTCTAAGCGCGCTCATTATTTTTGTTTCAACATATCAGTACGCTCATCCATGCCAAATATACACACTATGTAATTCATCACAGTGAGTTCCAAACCATATGCCCGCCACCTGGATGATATTAAATTGACAACTTTATTTTCTTGGTGTAAATGGAGATTTGTTGTTTTGCCCCACCAACGCACCAGGTAAAAAACCAGGACTGGCAAAAACGTCAAAATAATCCTCGGGAAATGCCACATCCCCTCCTCCGTTCCTGGTTTCAGCTAATTGTTCCAAATCCAATAATGATTTCTCACGCGGAATGCTCACAGCAGGAAGCACGTATGACAAATCATCAGCAACGGAATTATCGTCAGGAAGATAGAAATAAAAAGGAACTTACGCTGGACTGGCAAAGATTACCATCGCTGAGAAGAAAATTAAGTAAAAAAATGGGGGAATGTCACATATCAAGACCGTAATATATATATATATATATATATATATTATGGATGTTGCAAGAAAGATAAATGAACTGAGAACTGGTTTCGTCGAAAGTAACCAACTTGTAACACCAGCCCACGAGCTGACGGTAGTAGATAAGGGGATATCGCACGTAAGTGGAGAGATGTACAGTAACAGCCCATGCTAGTTACAACATAGCATAGAAATTATAGATAAGGGAAATAGACTTCACTTTAAAGACAGATTCTTATTGCGCTACAAAATGTGAATTTGAACTAATCCGTTGAGAAACTAATCTATGTAGCTTAGACATCCATCTTGGTAAGATTATTTTGGTAAAAATAAATTTTCCCAATTCTTTAGGAGGTTAACGATATATATGTAATTTAGGCTTTGGCATGAACTTATTTCATCCACAAAACTTCTGGCGACAAAAAAAAAGAGTTTTTGAAAATATTAAGTGGATGTTACAGTATTTCTGTATACGTAAGCTAATTTATTTGAACGAACATTGTATAGCTATGTGCCGTGTATATGATTGAAGAGCTAGACGCGGTTCGCTTTAATTACACCATGAAACACATGCCACAGCATAATTCCTTAAAGAAAATTTTCAAGGACCCCCATCTCTCCTCTCTCCGCCGAAAATCTTATGTAATTTTTATAGTCTTGTGCAACATTAATGTAAACAAATAACCCCAATAAGCATACGATTTAAAACAAAAATTACTAAGAAAAATGTTCTTAAATAAAAAAATCCGTAATTGTTAAGTGATCACTGGTACACTTGTAACAATTAAAGTTAATTTAATATTGATCGAAATAATTTAACACTAATTTCGTGCAGGCGACGGATGCCTGGGCGGTTTACGGATCCCTATTTGGTTATGGCCCGCAGTAACACGTCATTCCACTTTTACCAGTTCTCTCGGCAATCATGAGTGCCCATGTTTCATGGGCTTGGTATACCTGCTAGGTAAAATAATCGACAGTCGTCTTACCGGGATAAGCATTGCTGCACAATTATTCCAGTACTATCCACTATTAAAACCATTACGAAAATTTCACGGTGTAGTTACATCTTTAGCCAAACAGACCACGCGCACGCTCTGGCGCTAATATCACAATCATTTTTTGTACACTATGTAGACTTGCTGCAACAAGTGACGACTGAAAATGACTCGCCATTTAATCTCCAAAATATTTTACAAGCTGTCAAGTTTGAAATATAGCCTTAAAAAGAGTGACCTCTTAAAGTTATTATATTTATTATGCACGACTAACCTATCAACAACATCTATATATCAATAAAATATTAGGTAATTTACAACTGAGTGGTATACGGAGCTACGCGGAAAGGGAAACGAAAAGTTTCGTAACAAACGTAAGTATCAGTGGAACCGCTTGCTTATAGGGATATGTAGACAAATCAAACACCACCATTATTTCCCTCCCCAGCACTGCAGGCACTTGAGCACATACACCTACGCAAGCACACCGTGATGGCTAGTTATCGGATCACACGAAATTAAATTATGTTTACTTGCGACGGCACAATACGAAATAAGAACAATTGTGAGGTGCAGCTGTGATTGCAAAAATTTCTTTCCGGAATACTTGAGTACGTGAATATGACACAAACATTCCGACGAGCACGGCAGTAGTGACACAGGAGAGCTGAACTGTATGTATATAACAGGCGAACACTTCAAACTTCCCCCGTGAATTGCACAATGTTCTCTCACCCAGGTTACCACAACACTATGAAGAAACGGTTGTGACGTTCGTTTTCTACGCCTCACTGGGTCCTGGTTTTCAGCGAGGCATATGAAGGGTGCTGAGATTATGGTGTCATCTTATAGAGAAGTATCAGTACTGTTGGCATGCCAAAGCAGAACGGCTAAAGGAGATGAGAGTCCAAAATGACAGGCCTCGGAAGTAACACTTCCTGGGGAGGAGTCTATAGTCTGAATTGCAGTTTACTCAGAACTAGTAAATATGGACATTCATTTGTTTGCCTCTGTTCCCTTCATATACATGTATATTGTCGCCTCAGTGATCACTTAACAATTTCCAACTGTTTATTTACGGCGTGAAGTTATAAATCAAACACGCCGAGTTTTCAGCATGGTTGCCCACAAGCCGAAAATCGGTTCGCTGTTGTTCGCCTCACGACGACGCGCGATCTGGTCCGCTTCTCTGCTCGGGGAACTCCACCTGTCAGGATCATCTCTCGGCTGGGAGAGCATAATTAATGTGATCAATAAAGCCGCAGACACCGCGTTCTCGCTGGTCGCCTCCGACCTCCCAGGGCGGCTATCAACCAGCGAGAAACTTTGGGCGTTGGCCACGGGAAAATCTGTTATTTTATATTTGTACTATGCATTGTTCAACTTGTACACATTATATGTGACTACCTTTTCTTCGGATACCATTTTTTTAATTGCATGGTTTATTTAAAATGACATGTCAAAGTCGAAATTTTACTGTTTTTCGTTATGTACAAATAAAATAAATCAAACTATTTGCAGAAAATTTGAAAACGGAAACTGAAAGAACTTGTTTTAATTCAGTTTAAGATATATTTAGCAAAATTTATTTTCTATAAATTTAGGGACAGTCACAAATAAAAAATATGCAAGAATGTCCTTATTTTAAGTAATCTTTTAAAAATGCACAAACATTTCCTTGTGCAGTTTTATGTTTAAGTAGTTCTTGCCATCTTCTTCAAGCGTGAATTATCTCATTTCTGTACGTAAGACGGTTTTCATTATTTGTGCGTTTCTAAAATTGTAAAATTGTAGTTTTGAAATGTATTTATATATTATTTTGCGAGGAAATGTTATTCACTAATAAAGTCTGGAGGTTAAACAATATATGGCATAATTGTAAATTAACACATTTTTCGTGGCCGCACCCAACACAGACCATAGCCAACATACTTGTAGGTTTCTATTGCCCCTTTATTCCATTCCACCTCCATTAAATTATAATACGTTTACATTAAGATAATTATCTACATATAACGTCAAACATTTTCACTAGAACATCAATAGTTATCATATTAATTTTTGATATCTCTGCAGGAGACTCGGTTGCTCTGCCTTCTGGGCGTGTAGATCTTCCCCCTCCNGAACCCTAGCGTAACTGAGAAAGCTGACCTCTTTTCTTTTCCTGCCTCAAAAAGTCACAAAAAATGACCCTTCACTAAAGCGAGCGAGTTGGCACCCATGACACTATCAATTACGGCCCTTTCTTGCTCTTCTCATATTCTCTAATATAACGAATTAAAATTAAACGGTATAGACTACTCGTATCACTATTACAGATACACATATCACGCTATCCTAATCATTACAAATAAATGTATCTTTTAATCAAGTTTCTATGACAAATATTCTGTCATGCTCTTGATAAGAAAGCAGTTACGAAAATGCGATGTTATCTTCTCTGGAATCCGGAAATAATTTTTATGTAGTTTACGATTATTATATAATAAGTTTGACGTACAGCAATTTTGCTTTCGCCATTGTAAATTTCACAGTCTTAAATTAAAACATAGTTAAATTAATCGACGTATCCACTTCCATATCGATAATTTCACCATTTTCAGAACAATTAAATGCACTGGATGTGAAATGCCGCCACATTTTCTCGTGGAAATGCTCTGGCTGGCGGTACTGGTCTTTTAGAGTAGTTGATCCAAATGCTTATACGGTGTAAACTTCGCAATACATTCCATAATGAAGTTCTATGTAAATTACAAACACAGTCCAGTGTATTGCCAAATTGTGCGCTCTCAAAGAGAACAAACATATTATAGCAAAATCCGAACTAGTAAATAAAGCCACAGCGACCAAAAAAATAATGGTGTTTCACACACGCGTGCGTGGAACAGAACATTTTTAACTGAGCCAATCATTGTGGCCGACTACCGTTACCTGCTTGTTCAGTTACAGATGAATAATTATCAGAGAAATAAAATTTCTTCATTAAAATTTTAAAAATAACTGGATACTATTAGATTGATTAGTTAATTTCCCAGGTATGGACAGACAGAAAAAACTTTATTCGAAAACAGTTTAAGTAGCTTCGTTTACTCGACGAATAGGGTGCATGTCTAATGAGAAGCATTTCTCAGCCCCCTAGGAAACAATACTATATGTCTATCTATAAAAATACTCTCAAAAATTCTATTAGTTTACAAGTAAATAACATAACTGCACGTACACAGCAGAGAAGATAACTCAGAAATTGACGAGTGATCTAAGCATGTTTCTTGTAAATAAACATACTCAGCAGCCACATTCGACCATGTTTACAAGCAAAATACGTCCGTTAATTTTAACACAACTAAACATACTTTGACTGTAATCGTACAGCGAATACCACTATTTGACATGCTACTTTCAACAAAAAAAAAACCCGCCAGTTTCGACCACCATTTCCAAAAGGGTTAGTTCATTTTACTTATTTGCTTGGAGTTTTGAGTGCCCCCAAACAACGACAAGGCGTTATCAGGGGGGAACTGTTATTTCAGGAATAAGGGGTCTGCATTAAGGGACCATCCCGGGACTCGCCTGGAGGCATTTTAGAAAAAAACCCTGGAAACACCGAAATCAGGATGGCCGGCCCGGGAATTGAAACCGGGTCTTCCGGAACGAAGACGAGTGGTTTACCACTATGCTACCGAGTGGTTTACCACTATGCTACCTCGCTGCGGCCGCTGTGTTACGTCGCTCGGTAGTTCGTAGGAGCCAGTCAATGCGCCTCACACAAGGAAATTCGTTCTTGGAACAAGAACAGTAATTGCGATACTGGACAAGTTTCGATACAATGCAACCGTGTACAAAGCTGTACATATCTGAAATGGTGTACTTCTGTGTAGCGTATGGCCAAGGCCTTAATACTTCCTTTCACAAGACCCAGGACCATTTATTTCAAATAAAAATATGTCAATGATATTTAATTCAAAATACCAACATTAAAAAGACTAAAATTTAAGAAATTATTTTTTACAATCGATGAAATTCTTCTTTCTTCGAAAATACTTTCGTATGAATATATTGATTGAAGAAACGGGCGTATTTTCCGGAAATAATTGCTTATTAATAATTATGTACTGGAGGATTAACAGGAGACTGATTTAGTGCGTGGGCAGATGAGCGTATGGCTAGAATCGCACTCGATTAATTTGTATTTCGTAACTTGTGTATCGTGATGTCTCCTTGTTACTGGAAATTGGAACTCTGTTAATTATTTTAATGGATTTTCAACCTATCGAAATGACGCGAAGGAACTATAGTATTTGGTCAAGTATTGAGAGATATTTGGTGGCTACCATGTACTAGTTATCTTTTACATAGTGCTTAGAAACTGCAATTAATAATTTGGAAAAATCTAGTGAAGTTTTGAACTCACACGTAAAATAATACTTTGAATTCATGAAGATGTATTGACTCTAACCTTGCACAGCATCACAGATTAAGGTTTTTTAAACGTAAGTGATATATATATATAATCTACAAAACATATGCGTATAGAAAATCGCATTTATTAAAGGTTTTCCTATGTGGCAGTGTTCTAAATTTCAAGCACACTTTAAAACAGTCTACGCTTATAAACGAGTAGATAAAAATACGTGTAAAAATTAAGACGGGGCCTTTCCAGCTACATTTTATTCACAAGGTGATACCTTCGTAAGTTGACAATATTCAAAATCTAAATTTCCGAGACCTTTAAGAGCGGCGGAGGACTGTTTGGAAACAACCTCAATATTTTTTACAAGCAAAAAAAAAACATTAAAATGTGGCCGTATACAGAAATACTTACACGTGGGAAGTATTACTATAAACTAAATTGTATGGTATCAAGTGCATTAACAATAAATATACAGTCTGTATAATACAAAAAATAGCATAGCTTAGATTTTTTCACAGAATATGTCACTGAAGTTGCATTTCAAGACTGTTGGCTAAAATTTAAATAAATGTTGCACGTACTTTTAAAGTTTTCAGTTGCATGTGTTTTTAATTTAAATGAGATTCGTAAACCCGGCCCTTGGTTTTCTCCGAGTGCTTTCGAGTGTGAACTCGTCCCCTAATCCTAGGAGATACTGAGAATTCATCAGAGTTACTTTAGCCAACACTGGTCAAGGTGCCACAGTGGTAACACCTTGGTTCGATTCCCCGTCCGGCCATCTTCATTTCGTTTTTAGTCGTTTTCCGAAATCACTACAGGCGATTGATAGGGTGATATATACCTTACTACAGGTAATTGCCAATGCTTCCCCGTTCGTGTTTCTCTGAGCAACTTGCTCCGTCTCTAATGACCTCGCTGTCGACGAGACGTTAAGGCTCCCGCCTACCTGGCGCTTGAACTGCGTTGCAGAGTGTTAGAAATACGCGTTTTCCCACGGCAATATTAAACGTGCGTACAATGTCCTGATCTACGAAATCAACACACACTTCAGACAAGAGCTGTTGAGTACTTCCACAATGTCACGCACGTTGGAAACGCCATTTCAGAGTATGTACTCCGAAACGGCTATAAAACGGCTTTTCCAAATCGCTCTCTCACGAAATGTACGCATCAGATAGATACAAATCTACTCAAGGGCACTGCACTGAACCTTCATACAAACTTTCCACAAATAAAATAACAGGGTCACCGCTGAAAGTCCCATAGGTACACGCAGTGCGACGAGAACACTGCACGCCAGTTCAAATCCTTGCAATTAGCGGCGATGGGGCACTAGATGCGCGTGGAAATGTCGCCCTTATCGATCTCGCGCTTCTCGGTCTCAAACGCGGAAAAATCTTCAGGTAGGTCTTGCCTGCCTGCTCCCGCCTTCAAAAAAAAAACTACGTAGTTTACTTTATCTCATATTATTCCCTCCCCTTTCCATTGTTCATAATAACTCAAGAAAGCTATATGCCAATTCTGTTGACATTTATTATTACAACACAAACACGTTCAATGAAACAACGTAAAAGGGATCAATATTCCTACCCTCTTTTTAACTTTCCACAATGTACACTTGCCATCAACTACCGCACATGGACGCTACGTTGTTGACGTGTCCGACGGATGGTCGTTTCGCTGCAGTGGGTGACGCTACAAGTCAATCTGCATCCTGGGTGCCTCCCTTCCCATGTAAACAGCGCAGGGCTTGTGATGGTGGGTGTTGACGGGGGTGGGTTGGAGGGAGAGGTTGTCAAGCTTGTCGAACGCCGTGTAGCTGAATAATGTAAATATTGGTGGATGCGGCCGGCCAGCCACTTGTCTCCCATGAATTATTTATTCAAACACTCCGCACAATATCGCGGCTCCGGAATCGGCAACCCACGCCCTCGGGTACAGGATGTCCGCGGTTAATTGAGCACTTTGGAAATCCACCTTCGAAAAATGTCACTGCCCCTACCTGCATATATTTTAATTAACACATTGACTGACAAGCGCCCAGTAAAGTTGGTAACGACGGACGGAATTGAGTTACATAAAAGTGTTTGGTAAAAATTGGTGTATACTGAAATTGAACTTTTACTTTTTTTTTTAATGCGCGCAAGTGTAAAAGTTAGTGTATTGTTTACAATATTTACTTCTTTTTTTTTTATCATTTTACCGTTTTACTTGACTGGGGTGTGAATGAAGTGATCATACCCATTCCAATGTTAATTTTAAATATGGTAGAAGAATACACAACGTGCATACAAGTAGATCTTAAACAGGATGTTTAGAAAGTGCTCAGTTTGGCATGAACAGCCTATACAAGTGGAGCATGGGTAGATGAGATGAAGGGAGGGGAGGCGGTCCACCAGTGGGACGCCCCGAGATCCCGGAGGTATCTGCAACAACAGCCAACACCAACACAGCTGCGCTGCCGAGCCGGCTTCCTCCTCGGTCCGTGGCTCGCACGGTCTGATAGCGGCGCGGGAATGCACGCAGTGAGCGGCGAACCCCCTCCGCCGTCGGCTACCAACCAAGGGCAGCGTCGAGCCGAGGTGCTTGTTTGTGTAATGGCGCGTGGCGTGCCCGGAGCTAGCACGTGTCCCACTCTTGTACCGCTAACTTAGATGCAGCCAACTAATGCCTGCTC
>NQII01000887.1:407095-429795 GCA_002778355.1 Clitarchus hookeri | reverse complement strand
GCATGTGGGAATCGTGCTGGACGATGCCGCTTGCCGGCGGGCTTTCTCGGGGCACTCCCGTTTCCCCGCCCCTGTATTCCAGCGCCGCTCCATTCTAGGGTCTCATTTCTGTCATGCCCGGGGATGACGGTCACCTACGGGTCCCAGCTGGAAAGACCGTCACTCGGAGGGTTTGCCTTGCCCTTGGTGCACTCCCCACACGCCATTATTAATGCCTGTTCGAGGTAAAATGAGAACTAAAAAAGAACATAGCTGCCTATAACTACACAACATGCTATGCTACAGTAAACACTGGCATTCAGGTTCCCTGTTAAGTTAACAGCTGAATTATAAATATAGTACTACCACTTGATGTCGTACTGAGAGTGTAATATGTAATTTATAATTCCATTGTTTCTCTTGGAAGACGCACGAATAATGTGATCGGGCCCACGGAAATGTCAGTCGTACATATAGTGGAAGGTTACAAAATGAGAGAGAAAATATGTAAACCCTACGCAAGGCTCTAAAAAGTGCTCAATTAACCACGAAGACCCAATACAAAAGTGTATACGTAATTTGGCCGAGAAAACGTTTTATAGGAAAACTCCATCTATAATGACGTCACTGTTGGCGAGACGTAAGCCCAACTACCTGCATATCTACCGACCTATAGGAAAATCGTCTGACAGAAAGAAATACGTGACTGTTCACCCGGCGGCATAAGAATTACAAAAAAAAAAATCCACACGTTTTTAAGGTATTTGGCAAATCAGATATTTGGAAAAACTGGTTTCGGCAAAACGTGTACATCTTAAAACATATATTTGTTTAAAATACATATTTGGTAAAACAGGTACTCAGAAAAAAAGAGGTATTTGGTACAAAAGTTAGAGGGAGTCTCGTCACTGACAGAAAAGTTATTTGGTATAAGTTTTTGGTAAATCTTTTTTAGAAGTGATAGAAAATCGACATTGTAAAAGTCATACGTTGAAAAATGCAACACCATGGAGGAAACGTGCAAATAAAATGAAACTCAAAAGAAATGGAAAGCAGGATATGATATTTAAATGATCGAATTTGAGAATGATTGCGCAAGCCTGGATGCAGCAGCGTCCTCTGAACTGACGAGTACAAGCGTTTAAAAAATTACTGTTGAGTATCCGAACAAGCATAGAAGTTCATAGTTAGTATGAGCTGTAATCGTTCCTACTTACATCGGTATGAGTCGTCGACGTGAAATGGCACATTTCAGGCACGGTGCGGAGTTTGCACGGGGCCAAATGATCGACTTGTTAGAAGAAGGGTTTTCATGTCATGAAATTGCTGCCCATGCGGGGAATAACGCCACGACAGTGGCGTACGTGTGGAAGCAGTGGACCGAAGGGAACATGACAAGTAAAAAAATCCGGCACTAGCCCATGAAATGTGACGACGTGATGATAGAGATCTGTCTGATCCGCCTGGCAGTGACGGACCTTCCAGCCTCGTGTCGTGTGCTACAGAACGCTGGAACCTGCAACGGGTCCGACAATGTCTACTTCCGCGACTGCTTCACACAGGACTTCGTGCTTGCATTCCTTGAGCCACAACCGTCGACGCCTCGGCAGTAGAAACTCACCCATTGCAGAGTAAAAAAAAAAATTGTATAATTATTTTACACTATATGCATGTGGTAGCTGCCTCCACTGACATCGGTGTAATTTTTACACATACACACGTAAATATTTTTTTACCCTACTTCCAAAAAAATTTATCCTACAAATTAGTAAAATAACATATACCTTGTACAACTAACTTTACACAGAATGGTGTAAAATTACTATTACCGTGTATTTTCTCTCCACGGCAAGTAAATTTACACAGACATCGCAACTGTAATTTCACCACTGTGTATGTGTATTTTCTCACTAACATAAAAGCAAAATCGCAGATTCACTGTAATTGTAATTACACAATTTCTGTACATTTTTCACTGTTTTACGAAGCAATTTTACCGTCAACATATGTTCTTTTATAACTGCGTCATGTTAATTCACATACTTTGTATGTGTATTTTTATACCGTCCGTGTTATTCTACTCCGTTTTGTAACTTGGTAGTTTAACAAGGCTATAAAAAGTTGTCTCTTAAATGTGAGTAACAATCGACTTCAGATATAGAATAGGCAGTTGTATATAAAGGCCAGCATATTCCATCAGAGGGAATTAAGATTTCCTTTTGTACATACAAAAGGATTTCGAAGTAGTTCTACTCCCTGCTGCTAGATCGCATGTTTTTAACAAATGTTTGTTTTATATTTGAATTCACAGGAAAATTAGTGTAAAATTAGAAATAATGTACTTGTTTAGGCAAATTACACATAAAAATTTAAAATTACCGCAATGATGGTCGCAAACGCCTTCGACTATGTGAAGGTTTATTAAGGTGAGGAACAAAACGAGATTTATTATTGGAAAGTTTGGCATGGGGAAGTTTTCCGCCGCAAGGGGCGCTTGTGCTTCAAAGCAGTCGCTTTTAAGCAGGCGGTAAATTGAGAAATAATATTTATTTGTGCGTAAAAGTTTGTGTTTGGCTCGAATTGATATATACACTTGCCCTACTGAAATATTTAAGTATTAACTTCATTCCGTAACTATTGTTCACGCTTTCCAATGTTGTTTACAAGAGCAAACAGTAAAAATACAACTCCGTTTGGCAGTGAACCTTAATAAGCAAGCTTATTTCAACGGAAAAAAAATTACTACTTTAAGTGCGAAATAAANAAAAAAAATTACTACTTTAAGTGCGAAATAAATATTGCATTCATTAAAAGGAACTAAGTACTTTTCTCCTTTCCCTTGCGAAAACTGCGCCGGTAAGCCCTAAAAAAAGATGTTTTTAACCATTACGCAACTTTTTTTTTCCTTTTCAGTTGTCATATTTATGTAAAGCAATTGTGTAAGTCAGCGTCTTTCTAAAGCCAGTTTACGACATAATATTAAACAACATGTGAATATATTTCGTTATGTTTCCGCTCTCGTGAGAAGAACAAAATTTATTCTTTACGTACGTTCTAACACATTACAAATATTGAGATTTTACACAATTTTGTTTATTTTATGAAAACTGCAAATATATAATTTACTTACATATAAAATGGAAAAATCTGGTACACATGAGACACCAGTGTACCCTGGCGGCCAACATTTCTAGTTACCAAACTAAAGGCATTGAGCTTCCCAACCTGAGCATAACAAGCCTTAGCGATATCAGGGTGAGCGCCATCTTCAAAAATGCGCTACCCAGCGTCATACTGCATGAATGAAGGGCGCTATGGTTTGAGGATTAATGGAGTATAATAGGTGATATTTACTGCTACGAACTGTACTCGTAAGTACTCTGTAAAGCCGCTGTATCAGGGAAGTTGTGGAGGCNAAGCCTTAGTGATATCAGGGTGAGCGCCATCTTCAAAAATGCGCTACCCAGCGTCATACTGCATGAATGAAGGGCGCGATGGTTTGAGGATTAATGGAGTATAATAGGTGATATCTACTGCTACGAACTGTACTCGTAAGTACTCTGTAAAGCCGCTGTATCAGGGAAGTTGTGGAGGTAAAATTCGTGCCCTTTCTACAGCGCACTTCAGGAACCATATCCTCAAAAGTCTACAACACCCAACCACATGTTGGCAGAAATGTCCAGCCCGTCTTCGAAGCAAGGCAGATACCGCTTCTTCCCTGGCCTGCTTATCTGCCCGATATGCCACCTGCTGAATGTGACTAGGATATGCCACCTGCTGAATGTGACTAGGATATGTCACCTGCTGAATGTGACTAGGATATGCCACCTGCTGAATGTGACTAGGATATGCCACCTGCTGAATGTGACAAGGATATGCCACCTGCTGAATGTGACTAGGATATGCCACCTGATGAATGTGACTAGGATATGCCACCTGACAAATGTGACTAGGATATGCCGCCTGCTGAATGTAACTAGGATAGGCCACCTGCTAAATGTGACTAGGATATGCCACCTGCTGAATATGACTAAGATATGCCACCTGCTAAACGTGACTAGAATATGCCACCTGCTGAATGTGACTAGGATATGCCACCTGCTAAATGTGACTAGGATATGCCACCTGCTGAATGTGACAAGGATATGCCACCTGCTGAATGTGACTAGGATATGCCACCTGCTGAATGTGACTAGGATATGTCTCCTGCTGAATGTGACTAGGATACGCCACCTGTTGAATGTGACTAGGATATGCCACCTGCAATGTGACAAGGATATGCCATCTGCTGAATGTGACAAGGATATGCCACCTGCTGAATGTGACTAGAATATGCCACCTGCTGAATGTGACTAGGATATGCCACCTGCTGAATGTGACTAGGATATGCCACCTGATGAATGTGACTAGGATATGCCACCTGCTAAACGTGACTAGGATATGCCACCTGCTGGATGTGACTAGGATATGTCACCTGCTAAATGTGATAGAATATGCCACCTGCTGAATGTGACTAGGATATGCCACCTGCTGAATGTGACTAGGATAGGTCACCTGCTGAATATGACTAGGATATGCCACCTGCTAAACGTGACTAGGATATTCCACCTGCTGAATGTGACTAGGATATGCCACCTGCTAAATGTGATAGAATATGCCACCTGCTGAATGTGACTAGGATATGCCATCTGCTGAATATGACTAGGATATGCCACCTGCTAAATGTGATAGAATATGCCACCTGCTAAATGTGACAAGGATATGCCACCTGCTGAATGTAACTAGGATATGCCACCTGCTGAATGTAACTAGGATATGCCACCTGCTGAATGTGACTAGGATATGCCACCTGCTAAACGTGACTAGGATATGCCACCTGCTGAATGTGACTAGGATATGCCACCTGCTAAATGTGATAGAATATGCCACCTGCTGTATGTAACTAGGATATGCCACCTGCTGAATGTGACTAGGATATGCCACCTGCTGAATATGACTAGGATATGCCACCTGCTAAATGTGATAGAATATGCCACCTGCTAAATGTGACAAGGATATGCCACCTGCTGAATGTAACTAGGATATGCCACCTGCTGAATGTAACTAGGATATGCCACCTGCTGAATGTGACTAGGATATGCCACCTGCTGAATGTGACTAGGATATGCCACCTGCTGAATGTGACTAGGATATGCCACCTGCTGAATGTGACTAGGATATGCCACCTGCTGAATGTGACTAGGATATGCCACCTGCTGAATGTGACTAGGATATGCCACCTGCTGAATGTGACTAGGATATGCCACCTGCTGAATGTGACTAGGATATGCCACCTGCTGAATGTGACTAGGATATGCCACCTGCTGAATGTGACTAGGATATGCCACCTGCTGAATGTGACTAGGATATGCCACCTGCTAAATGTGATAGAATATGCCACCTGCTAAATGTGACAAGGATATGCCACCTGCTGAATGTAACTAGGATATGCCACCTGCTGAATGTAACTAGGATATGCCACCTGCTGAATGTGACTAGGATATGCCACCTGCTGAATGTGACTAGGATATGCCACCTGCTGAATGTGACTAGGATATGCCACCTGCTAAATGTGATAGAATATGCCACCTGCTAAATGTGACAAGGATATGCCACCTGCTGAATGTAACTAGGATATGCCACCTGCTGAATGTAACTAGGATATGCCACCTGCTGAATGTGACTAGGATATGCCACCTGCTGAATATGACTAGGATATGCCACCTGCTAAACGTGACTAGGATATGCCACCTGCTTAATGTGACTAGGATATGCCACCTGCTAAATGTGATAGAATATGCCACCTGCTGAATGTAACTAGGATATGCCTCCTGCTGAATATGACTAGGATATGCCACAGGCTGAATATGACTAGGATATAGTCAACCGGCAAGTGGCCGGTCACTCACATCCAGCCCAGCATCCAATACCAGTGAACTGTCGACTCGGGTAGAAGCAGCCTGGCAAGGCGATGCCGCGGGAACACGTCGAGTAGCAGCTCTTATTACAGCACGCGGGTTTTTTGCAAGTAATGTTGTAAACTGTAATAGTTTGTTTGTAAAACTGTTAGTAATGTGTGACAATGGATCTCCTTTCTAATAATTTATTCGTAAGGTTGCGTTTTTCAAAAAAATTGAGTTTAAAACAAGAACTTGGTAGGACAGGGATCGAGTGCAACAGGAACTTGGTGAAGCCAGCTGTTTGTGAAATATGCACTTGATTGAAGATGCGCTTATTTAAGTACGTACATATACGCGATTTTGTAGAATATGAATGGATTAAAACAAATGTTTGTTTTTAATATTATCTTGTTATAATAGATATTTAATACTAAAGCGAAGAACAATGTGATATTAAAATTTGCCAAACTGCTTTTTGAATTCAGGATGGCTGTTCAAAAATTTTACTGTCCACAAGATACTATCAATACACGTTGAGTTACGTTTGTTAAGGATGCGAAAACCAGATGATTTTCCATAACCATTCCAGATAAACGCTAGGAGATTTCAATGTATGACTACTGTTTTGCACAGTAAGTACGTTAAGATACCGAATAGCCTCTATCCATACAACAAATAAAATATTACAGTTTATTCGAGTGAACGAACTACTTCGACTACCAACGGCTGTAGTTTAGTCACAAAATATAATGCCAACTATATTTCTGGTATAAAGTGAATTCTAAGGCATGCGACTTTGAAGCTGCAGNTTTAGTCACAAAATATAATGCCAACTATATTTCTGGTATAAAGTGAATTCTAAGGCATGCGACTTTGAAGCTGCAGGTGAGACATGAGTTTACTGTAAACACTGTATTAGGGAGAGTATTTCAAATAGAAAAGCGAACGTCTGGATAGTCTGTTATTTAACAAATATGTGCAACTTCCGCTGATCTTGAAGACATCATCAAATTATTTATCTCAAATAACAGTAGTTGCATCCATCATTTTTTTTCAACTTGTGACACGAAGCGTAAGTGTTTTTTTAATGATTAATTATTAATTAGCGTACATAAATTAACGTCAAAAGATACCTCGCATGATTTCTCTATAAGTCTTTATTTCCAAGGAATGCGCGGGAAGGTAAATTTATTAAAGGGAAATTATAAATTAGAATGTCTGTACGTGAGAACTACGCATCACACTCGATACTATTTACTCCCTTGTTTTAGCCGTTATACCACCTTGAATGTACTGAGTGTTGCGCGCATGTAGGTGTTACAAATAAATTTTCGTAGTGGTGTTGCCAACACGTTTTTAACTGATAGCATTTGTCGAAATTAACTATTTTTTAATCCCTGTGGTTTTTGCGTATCGTAAACACTATTTTCGGGTCCTTCATATAATATTCGAAAACATAATAGGATAGGAGTATAAAAAATTAAATTTACAGAGGAAATAACTTAAGTTTGTTGCAAACACCACCTATTGCCCTTTAAATAATAGCATCACAACTCTAAATACTGAGTTTGCTCTAAATCCGTGGAACGAAAATACTGCAAGCCAATCCAGTACCTTGTGTGTAACAACGATGGAGCATTTTAAGTTTCTTACAGCTACACTTTGTCAGTAGGCCTACTTTAAACAATGTAGAGAATGAGTGAAATACATACCCTAGATATTAATAAATGGGAAAATAACTAACAACATGGAAGGCGCCAACAGTGTTTACAATATTGCTCGCCTGAGGTAACTACGTAAAAATACACGAAGTCCTGGCGTGAATGACGCGGACGNGGGGGGGGGGGGGACTAGAAGACTTTCAAATAAATAACTCTTTGATGAAAGGAAGTACGAAGAAAGGACTCACACTTCCGGCGACATCTCGACCTACCTCCGCGCCGCACGTGTCTAAATCTGTGTCGTTCGCTAAACAACCACGAGCAGTTGGGGCAACCATCACGTTCTTTTGGCGGGCCGGAAACATAAGTTGGTACAAGTGCCGGATATTAGAAGAGAGGGCAAAGGGACCGACGAGCGAGCGGAGATCTGAAAGCGCTGACCGCAGCGGCTGACTCCGCGTAGTTATTTCTGGTACCGCCGAGACTTCGGGACGTCGGCAGAGACTTGGAAGAATGTTGTTGGAGATGAAGTGGAAATAATTTCGTGGCGTCCAAGCAAAACAAACGGAGAGAAACTGAAAAATTACAGGGGGGAGGGGGAGATGCTTGGAAAAAAATCAAAGAGGAGACGAACGAGACTCGTGTGCTGGCGGGACATCCCGTCAATGAATGAAGAGTTCATGACAAACGTCTTCCATCGGAGGGGGAAAAAAAGTAATAGGGGGATTACGGCCCGTATTAACAGTCGTTACTCAGATCTCGTCTGAAATCGTTTCAGGTGATAAAGTCTTGAGATGTGTTTCTATTCTTGAGACTCCCACGAATTTTCATTTCTCGAGATGTAATTACTTAGATGATGATTGTTTCAAGCTTCTCTTACATGACTCGTGAGATGCGTTTTTAATGCAGCATCGCAAAGGGCTCTTCAAAGCAGAAATCAAGATATTTTTGTTTGTCGATGCGCGCTTGTCTGGCGCTACGCTTGACTGCTTCTTGTGGAGAAAAACCTATTTAAAAATAAACATTACATTGTGTTGAAGAGACATTAACGATTCCGCTTGTAAAATACAATGATATAATTGAGATTGAGGTCTGGTCCATATTTACATGGAATGAACGCAGCGAAAAGTTAGAACAATCTCGTTTTTCAACATTTCGGCACGGAAAGAATATATTTCGTTTATAGTTTCACTGTGTCTGTGCTGTTTAACGTTTTTAAAAACAACAGTTGCGTGAGTTATCAACGTATATTAAAGTGATAAACGTAGTTTCAATATTTGTGGATAGGTAGCATTAAATATANATATTACATATGTATTTTGGAAATTTATAACAAGATTTGCAGAAAAATTGCAATCCTTTACTTCGTAAAATTGGTGCTAAAATAATTATCGAACAAGCATTGTCTAAAAAATTTATTTTAACAAGAAAAAAAACAGAAACTTTACTTATAAATTACGGTATGCCGAGTGATATTTGAAATAAAGTGTCGCAAATTTGCAATCGTAACAGTCGGAAAATGTTAAATGCTCGTTAAATTTATCGGTATTATCATTACAATCGTATAACTCAAATGTATTTCCACACAAAAAATCTATTTTCTTATTTATCTATAACCAAACGTCGTCAAATATATCATAAGACAGTGCACAAATTCAAGTCTCAAGACGCCTCCAGACATCAATTACATGAAACGAGATTTTCGTCGCCTTTGATAAGCTACAATTGTTTTAGGGACTATTAATATAAGGTAGTCTCAAGAGTCGACTACTGAACCATAAAAACTTATTTATGTAAGTAGGAAAAACGATAAAATGACCGAAGAAAGACATTATATACTATTAATAAAGGTTNATAAAAACTTATTTATGTAAGTAGGAAAAACGATAAAATGACCGAAGAAAGACATTATATACTATTAATAAAGGTTTGATTAAAAAACATAACTAAATTAAAATAATATTAATTTTTACACCGTTAAAAATATTAAAATATTTATTGTCATATAAAACTGAGTCAAATATATTTAAATTAAATTAATCTATTTCCATTGGATCTTCTGATGGTGATTGAATGGGTATGTAAGTTACAAGCGGTTTGTGATAACTGAAATATGATACAAATAGTCTTTTAGAAACGTTATGCAAATATCGCGTAAACACAGCATCAATGGTGGTGCTGTGTCGTGTTGTAGAAACTNTAGTCTTTTAGAAACGTTATGCAAATATCGCGTAAACACAGCATCAATGGTGGTGCTGTGTCGTGTTGTAGAAACTATAGGGTCATTATTTATGGATAGATGTAAATCCTCGTGCAAATAGTTGATAAGTGGACCAGAATTTTCTAAACTGANATAGGGTCATTATTTATGGATAGATGTAAATCCTCGTGCAAATAGTTGATAAGTGGACCAGAATTTTCTAAACTGAAACCGACGTTAAAGTCTCCACTTAAAATCATCGGTAACTTATCCTCACATCTACCCATATATGTACCTCAAACTGCTGTACACGGAAATAGTGTCCGTTTTAAAAAATATGCACACTTAATTTTCTTTGTCAGCCAACNGTACCTCAAACTGCTGTACACGGAAATAGTGTCCGTTTTAAAAAATATGCACACTTAATTTTCTTTGTCAGCCAACTTCATACTGTTGAATTTAGTTACACTGTGCGCGCGCAATTTCCGTTGCACACTAAAATGTTACCCCCAATGCTTCAAAAAAGTATAACTTAATAAAATAATACTTACAAAAATTAACCTCAAATACTTGAAAACACTTTTAAAATTTTATTATACAATTTTTGTCACTAACAAATTTTTCACGTCACAATGTGAGTACAATTAATAAATAATATATATATATATATATTTATTTATTCACAATGAATAACTAATATAAATGAAATTTTTTCAATTTGCTTATTACATGAACTGATTTTCGGTCGGTTTTAAATATAACCACATGCTATGTTGTGTACCTTGCGTTTGTATATNGCTTATTACATGAACTGATTTTCGGTCGGTTTTAAATATAACCACATGCTATGTTGTGTACCTTGCGTTTGTATATAGCTAGACGATACGCACATGCGCGTTGGGTCATACCCCTACACGTTCACTTTTGAATTTCGTTACACCGTGCGCGCGCAACTATACGCGCATGCGCGTTGGGTCATACCCCTACCACGTTCACTGTTGAATTTCGTTACACTATGCGCGCGCAACTTCCCTTGCACACTAAACTTTTACACTCAATGAGTCAAAAGAAGTAAACTTAAAAAAAATCAGGATCGTGAAAGTGAAAAGGACCACCCAGTTTCACGTCAAAAGGTTCAGTTGTTATTTCCAACTTCCAATCTCACGGTTATTTCCAACTTTTCTGAAGCCCTGCTAAAGTACTAATTTCAGGCTATTCCACCGCATCACGCAAATAAAGCGTAACTAAGTTATTGAAAATTACATTAAAGGGACAACGCACCGCATTCGTGCGCGCTCAGTTTAATAGCATTTAGCATCAGAACCTTTTCTTACGAGGCATTGTCAGCACACCTGGGTTTCTCTCTGATTTGATTCAAATGAAGTACAAAAGAAAATATTATAATTTATAAATAAAATATAAGTAAAGATTAATTTAATAAAAAAAAGAAACTTGCATTTAAACAGACATATAAATCGCTTGCGATACATGACATATGTAAAAAATAACTAAATATACCATACATGAGGAGGTGATTTTTCAAATGTTTGTTTAAAAAACTGAAGTAACCGCGAATAGTCTATACNTAAATATACCATACATGAGGAGGTGATTTTTCAAATGTTTGTTTAAAAAACTGAAGTAACCGCGAATAGTCTATACCCGTATACGCCAACATATACTAATGGGTGGAAGGGGTATAATGGGTGGAAGGCATAGTGGCCTGTTAAATTTCTGTTACATGGAACACCTCGAATCTCTACGGCCCTAAATGCGTTAACAATACCACCGCCACACCGTAATGTATTTTTTTTCTACATTCTTTGGAAACCATTTGCCAAATATATTTTTAGTAACACTACATTCGTAAATTTCACAAAGNTAAATATACCATACATGAGGAGGTGATTTTTCAAATGTTTGTTTAAAAAACTGAAGTAACCGCGAATAGTCTATACGCGTATACGCCAACATATACTAATGGGTGGAAGGGGTATAATGGGTGGAAGGCATAGTGGCCTGTTAAATTTCTGTTACATGGAACACCTCGAATCTCTACGGCCCTAAATGCGTTAACAATACCACCGCCACACCGTAATGTATTTTTTTTTCTACATTCTTTGGAAACCATTTGCCAAATATATTTTTAGTAACACTACATTCGTAAATTTCACAAAGNTTTTTTTTTCTACATTCTTTGGAAACCATTTGCCAAATATATTTTTAGTAACACTACATTCGTAAATTTCACAAAGCCTTGGTGTATTACGTGTAAAACTAACGATTACTTTTAACAAGCAAGTGTTGTAGACTTAAAGCTAATTATAAAAATTTATCTGCATAAACTATTTCGTATGTTTTCTGAAATAACGTGTTGTAAATATACACTAGAATATATATTTCACATGCGAAGTTACGAGAAAACCTGGGGGCAACTAGTTTCCACAGAATTTTTCGCAACAAGTACAGAAATGTTCTACTGTGCGCACGCATGCCCGGTTACTAAAGTTGGAGCTCCACTCGCGGGTCAACGTGGGCCCCGGCAACCGTCGACGGAACACTCGTCGGAGCGTCAGGTCGCGACGCGATTGTTCCTGGAGTCACGCGTGGCCGGCTNCGGGATTTTGTTTTTCTTTTTCGAGGCACGGCGATAAGGGCGACTAAGGCACGCGCGACCAGCGTCCCGCCGCTCCACGCGCAAGGCGCTGAACCTGCGTTCAGTGCTCCCGCTGTTGCTACGCTTTCCTGTGGCAAATCAGATATCCAACAGTGGCATTTTATTGCACGCGTTGTAAATCCCATGGATTAAACTACGACTGTACTGCTTCATTTTTCTCCTACGTATTACAGAAACTGCGCAGGTAAGCTCTAACAATGCGATTTCTGACCGTTTTCACGATTTTTTTTCTCTTACAATAAACTTAATGTTGTAAAAACAAAGCTGTATGGGCAGGGATAACTGTTTTTTTTTTATATTTTCTGGCAAAACGTCGTGTTCTCAGAACCTTTATTTGCTGAAATGCGAGTAAACGCGGAAACATTGAATGTACAGCAAATATGCCCGGACAATCAACTAACTCTTGACGACCGAACGAAGTGGCGCAGCGGTAAACCTTCGGACTCGCATTCGGGAAGACCTGAGTTCGAATTCCGGTCCGGCCTTCCTGATTTACGGTTGCCATGGTTTCCCGACGTCACTCCAGGCAAATGCTGGGATGGTTCCGTATTACAGACCATAGCCGATTCCTACCCTGCTCCTGCTTCTCTCAGCAACGTGTTCCTTCTCTAATGACCTCGCTGTCAACTAGACGCTAAGCCCTGTCTACGTACCTACATATGGCGTATAATGTGCATTCGTCTGAGAGGTTCAACCGGAGAATTTTGATTGGTACACGTGACCCTGTGATGGCACTCCCCCCCCCTCCCCCTCGTCTCCTGGTCGTAGTCAAAGTATTCGGAAAATTGAATTTTTCTACCAAGTTCTATCCTAAGATGATAAAGAAGAGGAAGTCTTCAGATACTTTCGGGCGCATTTGTGGAATTTTACGTTGTAAACGTAAACATTGCACGTGGATCGTGGGCCTTTCTCAGGACGAACGTGACGAAATGCTAATTAGTGATTTCCGTGTTCGGCATGAATTTTTTAGTATTAAGGACGAAAATTAAAAAAAAACGGGAGGATCAAAGAAAATTTCTGGATGTCGGTTGGGGAACTTATTTAAAATCAAAATATTACATGAAAAGAATAATCACCCATCTCGCAAACAATAACCAACACATACAGTATCAAAATCACCACCATGCAACAACAAATAAAGAGTGCCTGAGTGTATAACGCGCTGAATTTACTGCGGCTTGGTGTCAAATTCTGAAAGCTCGCTTTCGGACAAGGCAGCTGTAGACTATGTTTGGACTGCGTCAGTGCGACATAACCGACATCGAGACTGGAACACGCCCACGTCCACACGTGCGGGCGATTGTAGACGGGCCTTTATAGAAAGGATCGCGCCCGTTTACCGGGCTCCAGGTAGAAGTGCCGCCTCCCAAAACGACGGCCAGTTATGGCGCACATAAATCTTTAAATCTTCTGGCCAGCACAGCCGCACTAATTAGGACCCCTAGGGTCCCACCCGGCCCTTGGAAACTAATAAATATTGTCATCCGGTACAAAACTACAGTAGCCGTTATTATTTCATTTTAAAAGTTCAGGCGGCGAGCGACCGACGAGCTTCCCCCTAACCCCTCTTGTCTAGTCTTTTTATTTATTTTTTGTTTCTGAAAAGTTCTCGCTGTGGTCGGGANTCCGGGGGCCCCGCCAACAGAAATAGCAGCCCACGCTCCGCCAAGTGTCCCCAGGGGAAGGCGGCCAGGGGTATATGGCACCCGGGAGACTCCATTCTTTTCCGCTCCGCGACCGAGAGAGATGGGGAGTCGGGGTGGGGGGAAAAAAAGTGCGTTTATATACTGCAGTTTACTTCCCTTTATCTCCTGAGTTAACACCGACGGTCGCACAGTTCTACAGCAATCCCTCTTCTCCTCTCCTTGCCCGTTGTTAATCATTCTTCATTAAGAGAGATCCTCAGTTAACAATATTGAAACTCCTCAAGGTCACTCCCGGCCGTAAGGGTGCATTGCGACGGCGATGGAGAACAGCATGAACGAGCTTCGTGTGCGTTATGTTTCCTCAGAGTTTTAAGCGCTGCCTACAGGTTTTTAATATAACAATATGTTCAGAAGACATTTTCGCTATAGTCAAAAACACTGTTTTAAAGATGAATAAATACCGAAATCAGAGGGCTACTTACAGCGATTTTTCCTGACTTTGATACACTTCAACGACCATATTTGTGTTTCGACAATTTAATTTACGTATGTGCAACAAAATAACGACTTTCATTTCTGNAGTTTACTTCCCTTTATCTCCTGAGTTAACACCGACGGTCGCACAGTTCTACAGCAATCCCTCTTCTCCTCTCCTCGCCCGTTGTTAATCATTCTTCATTAAGAGAGATCCTCAGTTAACAATATTGAAACTCCTCAAGGTCACTCCCGGCCGTAAGGGTGCATTGCGACGGCGATGGAGAACAGCATGAACGAGCTTCGTGTGCGTTATGTTTCCTCAGAGTTTTAAGCGCTGCCTACAGGTTTTTAATATAACAATATGTTCAGAAGACATTTTCGCTATAGTCAAAAACACTGTTTTAAAGATGAATAAATACCGAAATCAGAGGGCTACTTAGAGCGATTTTTCCTGACTTTGATACACTTCAACGACCATATTTGTGTTTCGACAATTTAATTTACGTATGTGCAACAAAATAACGACTTTCATTTCTGCAGTGAAAAAAAAAAATTTTCATTAAAAAATTTGTTAGTTTTATTTAAAATTAGAATAGGCACAACTGCTCGTCGTGAAACTTCAGACCATTAATACGTGCCAACCTGCTAAGATTTATTAGCAAATTTCCTTTTAAGGAATAAAACCGTCACTACGCAACCTAAGATGTAAACCTAAGCCAACTACTACATAACCTCGCAGATCACGCAGTGCAGGTAACGAAAACACCTCCACACTTCTTCGGGTAGTTTTATAATCGTGTCCAAACCACGTGGAATTCTTTTTGGTACATCATTTACCTTGAGATAGCCACTCGGGGAAACATTCGTAACATTAAAAACTTGTGATTCATTTGCAAATTTCTTGACAAAACAAGAAAATATAGTCTGTAGTGTGCATCTTTCAGCAATATATGAAAATTACGATTTAGGTGAAATTAACTGTTTTAGAGAAAAACGGGGGAAAGTATCTTGCCCATAATTTTTTTGCTCTATAGCGGGAATATTTTGTTTTGTCACAGTGTTTTGATGGGTCCGGATATTTTTATTTACGGAGGTCGAAAGGCAAGGTGGCATTTAAGGTGAGATTTTAATGCCCATTCGTGACATTTAATGTCACGTCGCCTCTTACGCGCCGCACTACACCATGTAGTGTTTGTAGCAGCATATGTACAACCAGCATGTCACATAGAAAACAGATTTATGATATGAACTAAACATAACAGGTTTACAGCACCAAACCTATACGTACGTATTTCACGCACATCAAGTGGGAGTGGGGTCGAGATATGAAGAGAGAGAGAGAGAGAGAGAGAGAGAGAGAGAGAGAGAGAGCAGAATTTTGTACAGAAGCAAATGCCGATTACTCTGGTTCGAAAACCTTTTCTGTCGATAAGGTACAGTAAGATCACTTCGACCACGTTGAGATGAAAGTAACGACGGCAGCGCTTCAGTTAATTAAGAAAACAATTTTTTCAACTTATAAAATTTTTTATTTATTTGTGATTGGAACTATTTAAGGGCCCATTATTTGAAATCCATTATCAAATAGTAAGCTTAAATAGAATACCTAGAAGTTATTCCTGAACTGTGAGTTCGTAGCCACTTGCCGATACACACTCAAAGAACGCTGCACGTGACCTGAAATTTGGAAATCTAGTTTTGTTACCGGAGCGTTGTATTGATTTTAACAAGATAACTGTTTTGAAACAAAAAGCGTGCAGAAAAAAAAAATCTGAACGTTACAAGGATTGAAAAACGAAAGAGGAAGGCCCCCTTCCTAGTAAAAGGTTATACGCCTCAAGCTCACGTCCGTCTATAAGGAAGCATTGCGACGGCACGGCGATGGAAAATAGCATAAACAAGTTCGGCATGTGCTATGTTTACGCAGAATTTTAAGCAGTGGGAATACGGTTTTAATACAGCAATCTGTTAAGAAATGATACAGCGTTGTCGATAAAGTTTAAAGTACAGTTTTATACAAGAATAACTATCGTAAACAGATTGCTACGTACAGCGATTTGTACTGACTTTCGCACAATTCAACGACCACATTAACGTTGAAATTACCAAATATATAAATTTGCAACAAAATATTCAATTTAATTTCGCCTTTGAAAAAAATTATATTTTAATATATTCCAATAGCCCCTTATTACCATTACAGCGTCCACAAAGTAAGAGTCTACTCGCTGCAAAGAGTCTATACCGGATGTTCAGGAACAAATGATAATTAACACAAAAAAGGGGTAGACAAGTACTAATTTGAGCATATTTCATGCAGGAACCAGTAGTCCAACGTTCATAGCTAACCCGCTAATGGCAGCGACAATGTTCAGGGGCGGGTAGGTAATTACTATAACTAGGCTACAGGCAGTGCAATGAAATGACGCTTTATTTACACACTTGGGCTGAAGGCTTGGGGGCAGAGTGTCTGTGCGATGTCTCTGTTCAAAGTGTGTGTTCATACTTTCCGCCACCGTCAGCCACACAGTCGGTGCAGAGCTGAAGCATATTCCGACGCACATGTGCAAAGATTTCCGGCGTGATGAGCTCGTCCTTCGTGTCAAGTGGTGTGTCATACACCATCGATTTGATGTGGCCCGACAGCAAGAAGTCAAGTGGTGTAATGTCAGGTGAGCGTGGTGGCCATGCGATGGGGCCTCCCGTACCTATCCTCCGGTCGGGAAGTGCATGTTGTCACGGTGCGGGAGCAACTGCAGGAAACTCAACCACTTCATGACAGTGAATTTCTACTCCCTTTCCTTCCATACCACTCATATGTTCACAAATGAGGCTTACCAAAATCTTTCNTTTGATGTGGCCCGACAGCAAGAAGTCAAGTGGTGTAATGTCAGGTGAGCGTGGTGGCCATGCGATGGGGCCTCCCGTACCTATCCTCCGGTCGGGAAGTGCATGTTGTCACGGTGCGGGAGCAACTGCAGGAAACTCAACCACTTNGAGCACCCACAGGAAACTCAACCACTCCATGACAGTGAATTTCTACTCCCTTTCCTTCCATACCACTCATATGTTCACAAATGAGGCTTACCAAAATCTTTCAATTAGCAGAGCTTCAAATTCAGAGTACAAATAAATAACGCAGTCGCAAAATATTGCGAAAAAGTCAACCATCCCCTGATACCGATTGGAATATCAAATATTTAACCCCCAAAATTGTGAGAAATGGTCAACATACTTTTTTTTTTATTCCGTTTATATGTGGGCTTATTATTTTTCTTTTTTTTCATATAAAATGTTCAATGTCAAAATTCAAGCATAATGAAAGATTACAAACAGCCTAAAAAAACGGCTTTAAAAGACTTTACATTGAAAATGTCCAATAAATAAATTTTATAAAGTTACTCTAATTATGGGCTCGCAGAGCATAACAAACTTAGCCCAAATATTGTTACGTTTCAAAATTTAGTGATTATAAAACACACTTATCTTAAATTATTTTCCCTATAAATGTCCTATAATAAAGACCCTATAAAACAGGGCAGGATATGCCTTCTGCCAAGTTAATATCTTATCATGTTAAGGTCCTTATTCTTTCCGTCTTCCCAAGACGAAATACAACTCCTTTTATAGTCCAAAAAATATGTTGACCAGTGTTGAGGAACATCCCAGATGGTTATCGAAGTGGTTCAAGTCCAGTAAATTCAAATCTTGATGACGTAGATCGTAGCGTCAGACGGTTGCTAGACGCCCGCCATACACGTTGGAAGGAAGGTGGCATCAGCTCGAAGAGGGGGTGGGGGCAGTCTCAAGCCTTGCACCTTCAGTCTTCGCTCGCCTACTAACCCGCACACCCGCGTTGGCTGCGACGTTCTCGCAGGCAACGTCAAGCGGGTCATCCACTAGGTAAGCCTCAGCTCCCTCGTCGATAATACCATGTAAAACGTATAAATAGCGGCGCAGAATAATAAAATATGATTTACGTCACAATGTCGAGGTGCCGGCGAACCGCAATGGCGAAATAAGGTAGGGCCACATCGCCTCACGAGCATCTAAAGGAACTTCCTCCAGGTATTCCGGTAACACGTCCTGCAGGAACTGTAGAAACGTAGCATCTCCGAGACTGCGACCGTGCGTTACTGTTCCGTGTTATCAGGCACGCAGGCCTGCACACAGGCTGGTTACAATGCCACGTACATAAAGTTGCATACCCGCCCCTGCACATTGCCACTGCCATTATTAGGTTAACTACGGACGTTAGTCTATTGGTTCCTGGATTAAATATACTCCATTTGTTCTTATCTACCGCACTCTGGTGTTTATTATCATTTGTTCGTGAACATCCGGTATAAAAATGGCTGCAGAGGCAGGTCTATAATAGCTTCCGTTTGACCGTGGTGTCATCGCACTGCCAGTCGAAGAACTGCAGCTAACACATTCGTAACTAAAGTGTGCCAGAAGTAAGGGAGAAGAAGATGAGCGATGCAGCACGATGGCACCACGAGCAAAAGGAAGTAATAATAAGATACTTTAGTTTAAAAAACGCACAGCATATTTATATTTATGCCTTCCTTCTACATAACTTTTTATATTTATTGCTTTAAATCCCACAATAGCAATTTTTTTAATTTTTCTTCATATGTTCTCTATAGTCCGAAAATATTTTTCATCTTAGTGAAATTAAATTTTGTGTTTATAAAGAAAATAGCTATTTTATTATAAATTTTTTTGTTTGAGTTAGGCATAAATTTATAAGCTTACTAGTAACTTATAAGTTACTTTATAGTTTTACTTTGTTTTTTGTTATTTTAATGAATTTATTTCAATCAATGCTCGTAAAATCGCAAAATAAAGCTAACTAAACCGAATCTGTACAGTTTATTTTTTTCTAAAACTGAAAGTTGTTAATGGTTCATATAGTTATATTAAAACCGTAACTCAACACGTAGAACTCTTAACCAGCTACGGGCTGACTATGTCGTGTGCAAAGTAAATACATAAATCATTCATGCGAAATAAGTGTGCTCTCAAGTACTTTAAAAACTCCCCCAATTTTACTGCTGTACTTTTTGCTCCAGGAAATGTCAAAACACGCCATGACTGGCTGCGTATTACTGATGTCCTACACAGTATTTCGTGACTCGAGTATGTTGGGTCTCCAAGCCTACCAGGTAATCACACCCAATTATACATCTTGGCAGCAGAGTAGTTATCGTCACAGTATGGCAAATAACATGGGACGGATCCGATAACCTTGCTGCCGATTATCTGAAAATTGCTTCTACAACGTAGGTGCCCGGGACGTTACAAACCTAAATACAATCATCGATACTTTCCCTTATGCTAGCATTCGCGAATAAAAATTACACCAGAATATTTTGTTTTACAAAATTTATATTTTATAACGCCATCGCGAATGTTCTGTTGAAATCTGTAATAAAATATAGACGAGAAATTAAAGCATAATTGAAAGAGAAAATACCGTGTTTATTATTTCACAAGCACATGGAATAAAATTAATTAAACGCAAAAGGCTGTGGAGGAGTAGGACTTCGGTTCGAATTTCAAGCACGTCACACAATTGCTCATTCTAACCTGAGAAGAATCGACCAGACACACAACAAAACTTTTAGTTCATTTAATTAAAATAATTATTTTTACTCTCCATCTTCTAGCAGAGAAAGGATCGTCTGGCGTTATTTCAGTGGTCAATCGTAGCTCATATCACACACTGAGAATACGCTAATTTTCCGTTTTTTTTTTCTCGATAATTTTCTCTTTCTACGTCATTCCATAACGCAGTGTAAAGTCACACGTGGATATGATCCCCGCGCGAAGTTATACGTTAACATGTAGAACCCCACATATATAATTATGCATCACTGTTGGAAATATACAACTGGCAATTTTCCTCTTTGTGTTCCTTTGTGATAGGTTATATTTTAACCTTTCTGTTTAGTTTTTGTGATCATGCCACCACTGATGTAATGCGCCGTGGGAAACCTCCGGAGTTACAGCAAGCACTTACTGCCTCCAACTTAAATGTTCTCCCTCTTTCTCTTTTGACGGTTAATCTTCCACGAAAATCATTTGTGGCAGTACCAACGTTGCTACTTTGTATACAACTGGTTTCCTGGAAAACAGTGAAGCTACAATGGCAGTGTCTGATAATATTCTAAGAAGAGGGAAGTAATAAAACACGTGGGACAGACACTGGCAACAGAGAGCTGGCGTGTGTCACCCTGCCCGAAAATAGCTGCTAACGAACGCAGCAGCGAACACGTATAGTAGGTTCACAAATACTCGAGCTCTTTTGTAATCCCTGCATAGTTCCTCCCATTATTTTACTGTGTATCCTTCCACCAAAAATAAAAAACGTTGTATTGCCACAGTCCTAACAGTGGCGTTCGTTCGCCTGTCAAGTGAATCAGTGAAACCTGTAAAAACGCAAATATATTACAACAACGTCTATTCTAACTATTAAATGCTCAAAACGAAAGGAAACTTATTTTGTTTTTCATTATTTTAAACATTATAATGTTAATGAGATGTCAAACCATGGCATACTTTTTTAATTCGCTTCCGACACCACTACATTAAGTCAGTGTATTAATATTTTGCCTAAGAACTATTTATTTCTATGTATTAACAAAATACCTATTTTTCACTATTTTTATTCATATCAATTATAAATGAGACATTATATTTTTTAGATAAAACGTTAAATTTAATCTAAACCAAAAATAGAGCACTTTGACGAACACAAGTATAAATCCCTTGTGATACGTGGCATATTTAGAACACAACCAAACACGTCATACCTCGCGTTATTTTTCAAAGGTTTGATTAAAAAAGTGTAAAGAAACCGTCAATAGTCTATGTGAGGCTATTCAAGGTAAAGTGGGCACATTTTAAGGCCAAGCTTAAAATTTAATTTCAGCTTTAGTTGAATCCTTTTGGCACTTGTTACTATAAAATTTGCCATACGACTTGTACATATATGCATATATATGTTTATATATATATATATAACTCTCTGAAGACTAGGTCACAGTACCGTATCATTTTTTGCGTATTATGCGTGCTGGGAGGGCCTTAGAAAGTGCTCACTTTACCGTCAATAACCTATACTACTTAGCGTTTCATGAACAGAAAGCTCATTAGAGACGGAGCTCAGAGAAGCAGACATAGGGAAGGAATCGACCATGGACTGTTATAAGGGACTATCCGAGTATTCGCCTGGATTGATTTTGAGAAATCATGGAAAACTGCAATTAGGATGGTCGGGCTGGGATTCGTACTGAGGGCTTCCCGAATGTGAGTACGAAGATCTGCCACTGCGCCACTTCGCTTGGTACGAGTAGTGTTGTATATCACATGTTAATTTATGAAGTTCTCAACCATGAACAAGCAATTTAGAAATTGTATTATACACTTAGGCTGTGGTAAAATAATATGTAATATTACATTCAGAATTCAGGCTTTCTTCTCGTGGTTTTGTGTTTTTGTCAGTATAGGAAAAAAGTAGCTTCTAGTTAAACTATGAATACGTACAATTCAATAACGTTATTATCATTAAATTAAAAAACAATATGCATAATAACCGCATACTATTATTGCCACTTCAGGGTGGGGTCAGAGTTATAGACGAGATAAGGTTAGGCTGGAACCAGTTAATCCGAATTCCCTATCGGAGGAACTCACCAGACGTTCACTGTCAGCTTGAACAGTTAGTGACATAAGTAGCAGAAAAATGACAACGGAGAAATATTCAGGAACACTCCAAGGAAACTCTCTTCAACGTCGACAATATCCACAACACAGCTCAATCGAGAAATACCTGCACAAAGAATTCCATTAACACTGGGATCTGGAATAGTCTATCAGACTTCGTTGAGTAGGAAACTAACGAATTAAAAATAAGCCATAGGCCCCGCTAATATCTGAAAATGCGGATATTTCCAGTAAAATTCAAGGATAACTAAACATTTAAAGATGTATTACAAAATTTTACACAACTTAATATTCAGTAAAATTTGTTAGTTTTATTCCTCTTCGATATTTGTTTTATGTTTGACTGAATTGAATTACATTTGGCTCACAATCGGAAGACTCAATTCTACC
>NQII01000887.1:378373-407057 GCA_002778355.1 Clitarchus hookeri | reverse complement strand
CACACACACACACACACACACATATACACACAGGGATAACTAACAATGGGCCGCTGAAACTGAGACATCAATTGATTCAGGAACGCACACAATGAGAAGACCCACATATCATTTCCGCCCACGAGGGTAGTGGCGGTAGGGGAAAGCCGGGGATGGACCACACAAGGGGTGATAGAAAGGGGCGAGAGGGGTAGGAAGGGGGTGTTTTCCTTTTACTCTCTTTTGTGCTCGCGGGGTTGGTCACGTGCCCCTCCGCGGGAGACAGTCGCGCGTTTCCGAGCGCCCGCGTTTGGCGGCCCGGGTGGAAAACTCGCGTGACGTGGTCGGTCAAAAGTCTCCCTCGACACCCTTACCATCCGCCGTCCCCATTGCTGATGACGCACGAATGACATCCGCTGATTTCAAACAAGACACTCTCGCCCCATCCCCCCTTCCGGAACTTTCAACCAGTCCGTCCAGTCCATCTGAGTGAGAAGAGCAAATACTCTCTCAACCCGAATCAGTGACATCAGTCAATGGAAAGTACAGTCACTGAAATAAGTAAACATGCCGGTACTGACTGGCGAAGTCAATCAAACGGACGGAACCGCTTAGTGGTGGTGGAACTCACTTTAACTCATCGGAAATAAGCATTAAATCGGTGAAATCTCGGTGCTATGATCATCAGCACACTATTTCCAAGTTCCCATTGGAGCGCGTTTTACTGAGTTCAGTTATTCAGATCCATTTTCACCAGTTCTGGTTTGTAGTGAAGTTCTCCAGTTATGTTCGTGAGTACTTGGTGGCCTTCACTGGTTGGTGAAGCATACGCAAGCTAGGCAATAGATTAGTGCAAGTTTATTTCATGTTTCTTTTAAATTTAAGACATATACAGAAAAGAAAAATTTGGGAGGGGAGTGGGGGAGAATACAAAATACAAAACCGAAAAAACGAAGAGATATAAAAGTAACACAATAAATTACTACCTGCATATGAGTGCATGACAATGCATGTATCATACATATATAGATTAGCAGAGAACTAGTTTTAGAAATAACAAACAAACACACACCAGGAAAAGCATAAATACAGCCTTTCACGTACTCCAAATCAAGCTGGAGTGGGTTCCATGAGCTTGACATGAAATTGGTCAAGTTCTGGAACTTGACATGAAATTGGTCAAGTTCTGGAACTTGACATGAAATTGGTCAAGTTCTGGAACTTGACATGAAATTGGTCAAGTTCTGGAACTTGACATGAAATTGGTCAAGTTCTGGAACTTGACATGAAATTGGTCAAGTTCTGGAACTTGACATGAAATTGGTCAAGTTCTGGAACTTGACATGAAATTGGTCAAGTTCTGGAACTTGACATGAAATTGGTCAAGTTCTGGAACTTGACATGAAATTGGTCAAGTTCTGGAACTTGACATGAAATTGGTCAAGTTCTGGAACTTGACATGAAATTGGTCAAGTTCTGGAACTTGAGAGAAAAAAAAAAGCGGAAGTTACTTTGTTTCCAAAGGAGCGCTCTGAAAACTGACTCACGGTCGACTCATTTGCGATTTGATTGCAAGACCGGCGCGCAGTAATTTTTTTTCTTAGGGATTCTCATATGGCTAGCGTGATGGACAGACGGACAATACCACGATGTGGAAGTTTTCTCGGCATGTTTCGTTCTAACATTGCTCATCCTCGTCCGGTATTCCCAGTTGATCCATTTAATTTATCTTATGCTTCACTAGCACCAACCACTGTCTCATCTCACTTGGCATGTGCTGAATATTGTTCAGGAAAAAGCGCCTGTAGTTTCAACAATAATTCTAGTTGGATATGCTTTACATGGAACTATAATTCCAGTAGGAGCTACCTGAGATAAGAATTTGAACGCCCAACAGCTCCCAGAAATCTGTCCACAAGAGGGCGATAAAGCACGGTGCATTAAAACCACAGCACACACTAGCAAACAGAGACGCCCTGTGCTCCAGATGCCTTACCAGACTACACAGCTCCTGATATTATATGACACGTTCTTCAGTGGGTTTCCGCCTATTACTGATTTGTCTTCTCTTGACGTCAACAAGGCGCTACAGTGACTAGATGCTACAGCGACATTTACAAAACGCAAACCAACTTTTAAACTTTGCCTAAGCGCGACTTACGTTACTGAGTCGCTTTATTTTAATTATTATTTAACTAACGTTTTCAGTGCCAAAACAAAAATTTCCTATTTCCGTTATCTTAAAACTTTTAAGTATTATTGTTTACACACGCCATATCTGTGTGCGTATGTTTCTGTGAATTGCATAAAAATAAATATTTGTATGTAATAATTGAATGCATTTCCTTTTTAAGTCTTAACTTGGTATATTTTCAGTATGTCATCACAAAACTATTTTAATTGGTTTTTAACTATGCTTAGCTGGATAATGTTAAGACAATGTAAGAATTAAATACGTGACAGATGAAGGCACGGTGTCACTAAGTTACGAAGTCCATAAATACGTATCAACAATTGCTATGCACCAACGAATAAAAAGTAATTCTNATAAATACGTATCAACAATTGCTATGCACCAACGAATAAAAAGTAATTCTTGATAAATGTAAAGATGAGAGATTTTTTTCATCTTTTTAAACTTATTTCCCGTCATGACAAAAGCTAACTCTATATTATTTTCAATTTGAACGTGGTGCCATCTTGAGGCAAGCAAAGTAACTCAACGCTCGTCATAACTTCTCTTTGTGAGAGGGTTAAACATATGTGCTACTTTGGTGTTCCAANAAGCAAAGTAACTCAACGCTCGTCATAACTTCTCTTTGTGAGAGGGTTAAACATATGTGCTACTTTGGTGTTCCAAGCGGGAGGTGTGTATATGAGCAATAGCCAGTGTCAGTTGCTTGGCTCACTGAACATAAAAGGAGAGTGGAGAGATTTGGGCGGCTCTTAACACCAAGATATTGAGAGCCGATGAGGACGAATGGGGTGAGGATGGGGCAGTGCCGGAATGCAAGGGCGGGGGAAACTGGAGGTCACCGAGAAAACCCGCCTACCAGCGGCATCGTCCGGCACGATCCTCACTTGCGAAATTCCGGGAGTGACCCCGCCGGGAATCTGACCTGGTTCGCCTTGGTGGGAGGTGAGTAGTTTGACCACTACACCACCGCGGCCCCCGTACAGGACATGTAAGCATAAAGAAGTGGAGTGGTGTGAAGTTTCCTTTGATATGGCCGTGCCAACTCGTTGATTGGCTGCGCGAGGTTCTGGGAACGGGTCTTGTGTCTTGATTGGCTATTCTGTGTTACGTAAGATTCCTATTGGCTGGGCTGCCGGCTGGAGAGTAACTTACCTGACGCAGATAGACGAAAGGCGATTCTGACATGTTGCTCCCCAGTGACGGCACTTTGCTGTCGTGTGCCGCTGGAGTTGGCGGTATAAGCACCGGTTTCATCTCTGTATACCTTACCTATTCTGTGACCGTAAGGTGTCGCCACTGGCAAACGGAAACGATTACAGAACCATTTAATATATATTCAGAGAAGTTTATTCATAGAAGGCGAATAGGATTTCATATGCCTTTGTTTATTTTGTAATATTATTAATATTCAACTTATGTATGAACATCGGCTTTTTAGGACGGTCCACGCGAACGCATGACGCCAGTGCTCTTAATNATTAATATTCAACTTATGTATGAACATCGGCTTTTTAGGACGGTCCACGCGAACGCATGACGCCAGTGCTCTTAATCTCTCGTACACCAACGCCTTCATGAATATTGGTTAAACATTTTATTCCACTTCCCGTACTGTATCTTCATATCGAAGGACGAAAAGAAGTATCTGGTCCTGGACGAGCTTTCGCACACAAATACAAAAACATTAGAAGGTAACCTTTGAGATATGGGCAGCAACGAAAGAAAGAAACGAAATTGAGTAAATGGTAATTGGCTTTGCGTCCGATATGCTACTACATGCTGCAAAAGTTTCCCTATTGCTAGGCTGCTAGCTGGCAAGTAGTTAACCAGGCGCTGATTGGCGAACAGCGTTGCAACATTCTGCTGGTCAACCACGCCACTTTGTTGGCGTTTGCGGCTGGAGTTCGCGGGATAAGCGGCTGTTTCACCTCTGCTCTTAAGGGGCCTACCAAGTGAATTTTTTTTTTATCGCCCCGAGGTTACGTCCGACCATAAGGAAGCATTAGAACGGTGACGGAAGATAGCATAAACTAGTTTTGCGCGTGTTCTGTTTCCTCGGCATTTTAAGCTGTGATTATTCAGAAAAGACACAGCATTGTCGGTATAGTTTAAAACACTGTTTTAAAGAATAATATATACGGCAAACAGAGGGCTGCTTACAGCGATTTTTGGCGATTTTGGTCACACTCAAACGACCATTATTAAGTTTCAATAACAGATTTCATGAATTGGCAACAAGTAACCGACTTACATTTCTACCATGAAAAAATGATTTATGTCGAAATATTACATAGATTTTATAAATTATAAGGGACACAGCTGCTCACAGTGAGAGACATATGATAACTATCGAGGCCCGTTAAGTCTCCAGCCTACCTGGATCTTTTTCCCGCGTTTGAGGCCGAGAAGCGCGGGTGCGATAAGGGCGACACTGCCACGCGCATCAAGCGCGCCATCGTCGCTGAGCGCGAGGCTCTGGACTGGCGTGCAGTGTTATAGTCGCATTGCGTGTACCTTTGGGACTTTCAGCGGTGACCCTATTATTTTATTGGCGTAAAGCCTGTAGGAAGGTCCAGTGCAAGGCCCTTGAGTAGTTTTGTATGGACCGTAATTTCCCTCAACTATGGACCTCTTTTGATGTATTTTGCTAAGTACAACCTAAAATTTATATACAAATGGACTTATAAATTTGAGTGTGTCTTCCCTGATATACTGCAATCGAATCTGTACAAACATATATATATATCTCTAAATTTTGAAATGAAAATTCACAAATGCTGGTACATTGTTGTATCCTGAAGTGCTCAACTATGGTCCATCATTGTTTTTGCACTTTGGAACATAGTTGTAGCAGCTTTACGGCATTCATTTTATTATAGTATTAACTGTATACATGTAAAACACATTAAACAAATTAATTACACACTGATTTTATCAAGATTGATATATCTTAAGGGGCTGCAGTCCTCATACAATTCCCCATTTGTCCCTCAACTCAGGAATTACATAAGGATCCCTTTTAGAAGGAACTTTCCTGGGAGTCTCTATTTTACGCACAATGTCAGACATGTTGTAGGTCAATGTATCACTCTTACTTGGCCATTTAGAAAAACTGCTAGACCTTCACATGCAGCTTACAACCACATTGCCAGATTCAAGCAGTTACAATACCAGGCCAATATTCTTCTTCATAATTCATGACAACATAATCATTAGTTTTAGGCACAAATGGATCCGACCTTAGGAAGTTCGTAGCTGAGCAGTCGTCACTTGGTTCGGAAATGCTTATATCCAAGTCGTTCTTGATGTCTGACTTGAAAGAGGGTTCTGTATCGTCCCCACTGCTACTTCCTTCTGTCCCTTTGGAAATCTGAAAAGTAATATGGAACCGAATGCCAAGACCTACCTATACATAATGACATGCAGTAGATCTACTAAACTAGAGCGACATTGTAACAGAACCTATCAATGATCCTCTTTTCTTTGCAGGATTCCCTGATTGCCCAGGTTCAGTCACTTGCTCGGGACGTTCAATGACTGCAGACATCATTCTTCTACATGGTTCGACATACAGCCTGTGCTTTATTTTTAATGTTGTTGGAATATCATTTTCCCTAACACCTTCAAGATGTTGTTTATATGATGCACTCATTTCTGGCAGCGTTAGGGATTCATGAGTTGCATGGAAGCCACTGTAGAACGTGTTTCCTGTTCAGTGGATTGATGCCCGATTTTCGCAATACAGATTTTAAGTTGGATGATCCTTTTTTCATTCAACGCATCCATTTACTTTTTAAGCAGCGAAGGGAACACATCTGTGGGAGTTGTGGGCTGCTTTGCAATGGCATGTTTGACACACATTTCTTCTTCCTTGTCTGTGAACACGCATGCACGTCCAGAGAGCGCTTCTTTGGATTCTTTGATAGCCTTCATTCTTAGTATGATAGAACTGCTGCTAGGTATGTTGTAGTTTATAGCTACGCTGCAGTGAGTCAATTTTTTGTCACGGATATCAGCTAAACATCGCCGCATGAGTGTTTCTGAATAAGGTTTATATGGCCGAGCTCCTACTTTGCGTCTCTTACTTTCCATATTAGTGTGTTGAACTCTGAAACAAAAAAAAATTTACAACATTTGCTAATATAAAAATTATAAATTGGTACATGTAATGTAAGTTACGGTAGTATAAATTAGACTCAAAAATTGGCGTAGATGTGTGAAGTATAATTTTTTGTATACAATACCAGTTTGCTACCAACAGAAAATTTATAACAGCTGTACATCTAGTACCGTATTGGTACATTATTTTTATTTTTAAAATTATTTTACTGATCGTAAAGAAGGAAGAAAAGGAACTGGCAATTAAATATGGCGGATGAGATGACTTAGCAGTCCTATTTATTTTATATGAGTACATAATTTTAATAATATTAGTTAAATAAATGAATATAAAGATATATTATCGGTCCAACAATTAGCTCACAACAATGGTTCACTCTTAATTATCGTGTACGGTTGTATTCCAAGTTATATATTTTTTTACTTTTTTGAGCAAAATGAACATAATATAAGCAAAATACTAACTTCTATCATTGCTAAGTAATAACAACAACATTTATAATGAGTTACAAGCAATGACATATTGCAATCACTTACCTTAGCTAAACCAGTTTTCAGCCGTTTTGGATTACTTTGAAATGGTGTTTCTTAGGTGCGTGACATTTTGAAAGTACTCAACAGCCCTCGTCTGAAGTGTGTGTTCCTTTCATAGATCAGCACATACTTTTAATAGTTTTGTTGAAAAACGCGTATTTCAGACACACTGCAACGCAGTTCAAGTTCCAGGTAGGCGGGAGCCGTAAGTACTCTGTGACGGGGCGAAGTCGTCAGCTGCCAGCGCGCCACGCCGCATCTGGTGACGCTCTAACGACCACGACGACGTCTCCACCGAGACGCTGCTGGTGACCTTTGGAGAAGGGGAAAAAAAGGGTGGAAGGGGCACATCTCTCGTCACGTTAATTTCCTCCCGCGGCCCCGCGCGTCGTAACGAACAAGGCCCTCGGCAGTCACACAGTGATGTCTTTATCGGCTGGTGGGGCGCCTAGCTCACCGTCATCCCTAGGCTCCCGAGCGGGTCAGTCGTCGGATTTGTTGTGACCGCCAACTTGCTGCTCAATATCGCGCTGCGGGGCCACTCACGTCCACAGTGCCGCGTCAATAGATGTGAAATACGCACGGAGTCGGAGAAACACGTGGAAGTAACGAAGATACGGAACAAAACAAGATGAACTGTAATGCATTCTGCAGGCTTTCGCGGCCGTTGTCTGCAAGATCTTGGCTTCTGGGTAGTAGCCGCGTCACTGTCGTTTTCCTTTCCGACCTTTCGGAAGACACTGCAGCCTCCATCTTCAGGGCGAAGTAGCAGCAGCAATAACTGTTGACTGTTCAGAAGGCAAGTTGTACTGTGCTTAAATTTGAACTTAGTACCAACTATTATTAATATACGACAGCTGAATCAGAAGTCATGGTAACTAATGTTCATTTCCCGAAAATGACCCAACACAGGAAATTTTCTATGTTAAGTTGAAAGTGTACGACAAGTACGTTTTAAAGATGACACCGCGTGGGATATGGATGTAGAAATGTCCGGCAAGGAACAAAGACACACATGGCTGCTTGAAGTCACCGTTTAATTGATATAATCTCGCAAAAACTGCATACACTCGTTTGAACGGGTACGTATCGTACTTGTACGGGCTGTTTAACATCCTTTGAAGTAGTCTCTCAGGTTGTCCACGGTTCGATGCCAGCGATGAGGCAGACATCGTCACAGTATTTCGACGAGAGGTGACGCACATTGGCAGATATCATGCAGCCGATTGTATTTCCCGCCTGCCTTATCGCTGGCAACGAACCGTGGACTACCTCGGAGAATACTGTGAAGGATGTTAAACAGCTCGTGCACGTACAATACGTACCCGTTCAAATAAGTGTACACAGTTTGTACAACAGTTTGTCGATCACACGGTGTTTCCAAGCAGCCATGTTTGTATTTGTTCCTTGCCGAACATTCCTGCATCCATACACCATATGGTGTTACCTTTAAAACATACTCGTACACTTTCAACTGTACAAGTACATTTCCTGTGTAGGGTCATTTTCGGGATATAAACCATAGTTGCCATGACTTCTGAATCAGTCCTCGTACTTTAGCAATAATTTTCACAGGGTGTCTATAAAGTNCATAGTTGCCATGACTTCTGAATCAGTCCTCGTACTTTAGCAATAATTTTCACAGGGTGTCTATAAAGTCTCGATGCATTTTGGAGAAAATGTCACTTTTGCTCTTCATTGTTATAGCGGTCCAAAAGGCAGTGCAGAATGTTAATTGTACAGGAGAAAATCGACATTGTTCAGGCACGTCTAAGAGGATTGTCCTGCGGCAACGTTAGAGCTGATTTTGTGCGTAGATTCAAGAAACCTGCCGCAACAAGAACGAACATTCGTCTGCTTGTGAACACATTTTCCAGGACAGGAAGCGTAGCAGATGGAACACGTTTCGGCCGGTCGCCAACATCTGCAGATACCGTGCGGTCTATTCAGCTGTGACGTATCACAAATAATTAGCATGAGATGAGTCAGAATTTAACGCCCTTTAATGACATTGTGTACAATAATACTGAAAAGAAGAATAATTTAGCACAATGCATATATAAATCAAAATAAAAATGCGTACAAAAGATAGCAAATTATTAAAAATACCGCACTTTCAATCACGTGACAATCAATATAAAACGTTACCCTTGGAGCACCACCACAAACATTTATTTAATACTGGCTCCCGTACATGCCAATCCACAATGATTAAAAAAAACAATTATTTATACTTGTTTCAAAGCTATTCATTCTGTGCTACAACAATTCAGTTAAATAACTAGAGAAGGAAGGCAGTCACCCACGGTCCAGTAAAGCCTCCAATTCTATAAAATATATTTTAGAAGTTACAATAAAAATATTACAGTGAAAAGCAGACGAATGTAACACATTAAAGCTCCTACCGTTAAAATAAAATACTTCAAAACCTTAAAAACGATGCCCTTACGAATGAGTTGCGGAAACGGAAAATTACCAGAAAGTTCAATAAAACTTGGGTGGCACAAAAAGACAATCGCGACGCGTTAAAAACGAGAGGAACAGCAGACGCGACACCGTAGTTACAGCCAAACATAATTTAGAATGGCAACCGGAACCAAATTTTGAAATGGATAGCAACTACTGCACACCCAAGCAAATACGCACACGTGCCACACAAAACATTACAAAACAGTAACAATTCCTACCGCAAACACAGAAATGTTACTTTTTCTACGACTCACCGCAAAATCTCCCCATTGCCCAGTGTCAATAACTAAATGAAGATGTTATAATTGTCGTTGAAGTGAAGTGCAGGCAGGCTGAAGCTGGGCAGACGAACTGAGCAGAAGTAGCAGCAGTAAAGGCTGCAGCAGAATAGAATAGATCCCGAGCTCAGCCGCGCAAGGTCTTAAATAAACTATTGCTACCAATCACAACTATGGTGCAATCGTGGAAGAAGGGGAAGGATTGGAAAGGGTGTAGAGGGGAACAAGGGAGGGGATCCGAGCACGAGCAAAGAGTCCGCCACTGACCGCTGAAATAGAGGGCGCCCACAATTATAGCGACGTCGAGGCAGACGGCGCACAGTAAGCAATGTAACGTAGTCCGACTGCATCAGTTTTTAACTGCTGTATCGAATAATTACATGAACTGTATTATGATTTATAGGCCCGATTAAATGACTGTATTTGCACATGTTTTCAGCACGTTATTAGAGAGTAGCCGAATGCAGCCGTACAACACGTCTGTCTTCCTCCAGGCTGTCGTCTCAACTGACCACGAGCAACCCCTTGCTGTTGAACAAAGAACTCGTACTTGAGATCTCGGCTTCGCAGACCACAAACAAAAACATCAATAAGTACTGAGTCTCAACCGCATCTGCCCGCCGTCTCAGTAGTGAGCTACGGTTGTACCACGTAGCACCCTATGAAAAGTGTTACGTTTTACACTTAAGAAACGCGCGTAACACGTACAAGTACCACACAAACGTGAAGAAGACGATTTGGCAGCACAACGAGCTCCTCAAGGCCGCAAACCACGACAATTTAATGTCTAATGTTTTGATCAGTGATGAGGCCACTTTTCATACCTATGGCCTTCGTTCTTGTTGGGGGAAGGTTTCTTGAATCTACGCACAAAATCATGTCTAACTTCGTTATAGGACAACCAATCCTCTTAGACGTGCCGAAACAATGTCCTGTACAGTTAACATTCTGTACTACCTTCTGGACCCCTGTAAGAAAGAAGAGTCAAAGCGACGTTTTCACAAAAAAGCATCGAGACTATAAAGTCATGCTGTTTAAATGCACTTATGCTTGGCTATCCACGCCTATTAACATGAGTCTATTCCGTATGTTGCATTGACGTACGCTGACATAACATNGAACCGAATGCCAAGACCTACCTATACATAATGACATGCAGTAGATCTACTAAACTAGAGCGACATTGTAACAGAAACCCATCAATGCTCCTCTTTTCTCTGCAGGATTCCCTGATTGCCCAGGTTCAGTCACTTGCTCGGGACGTTCAATGACTGCAGACATCATTCTTCTACCTGGTTCGACATACGGCCTGTGCTTTATTTTTAATGTTGTTGGAATCTCATTTTCCCTAACACCTTCAAGATGTTGTTTATACGATGCACTCATTTCTGGCAGCGTTAGGGATTCATGAGTTGCATGGAAGCCACTGTAGAACGTGTTTCCTGTTCAGNTGATGCACTCATTTCTGGCAGCGTTAGGGATTCATGAGTTGCATGGAAGCCACTGTAGAACGTGTTTCCTGTTCAGTGGATTGATGCCCGATTTTCGCAATACAGATTTTAAGTTGGATGATCCTTTTTTCATTCAACGCATCCATTTACTTTTTAAGCAGCGAAGGGAACACATCTGTGGGAGTTGTGGGCTGCTTTGCAATGGCATGTTTGACACACATTTCTTCTTCCTTGTCTGTGAACACGCATGCACGTCCAGAGAGCGCTTCTTTGGATTCTTTGATAGCCTTCANCACATTTCTTCTTCCTTGTCTGTGAACACGCATGCACGTCCAGAGAGCGCTTCTTTGGATTCTTTGATAGCCTTCATTCTTAGTATGATAGAACTGCTGCGAGGTATGTTGTAGTCTATAGCTACGCTGCAGTGAGTCAATTTTTTGTCACGGATATCAGCTAAACATCGCCGCATGAGTGTTTCTGAATAAGGTTTATATGGCCGAGCTCCTACTTTGCGTCTCTTACTTTCCATATTAGTGTGTTGAACTGTGAAACAAAAAAAAAATTACAACATTTGCTAATATAAAAATTATAAATTTGTACATATAATGTAAGTTACGGTAGTATAAATTAGACTCAAAAATTGGCGTAGATGTGTGAAGTATAATTTTTTGTATACAATACCAGTTTGCTACCAACAGAAAATTTATAACAGCTGTACATCTAGTACCGTATTGGTACATTATTTTTATTTTTAAAATTATTTTACTGATCGTAAAGAAGGAAGAAAAGGAACTGGCAATTAAATATGGCGGATGAGATGACTTAGCAGTCCTATTTATTTTATATGAGTACATAATTTTAATAATATTAGTTAAATAAATGAATATAAAGATATATTATCGGTCTAACAATTCGCTCACAACAATGGTTCACTCTTAATTATCGTGTACGGTTGTATTCCAAGTTATATATTTTTTTACTTTTTTGAGCAAAATGAACATAGTATAAGCAAAATACTAACTACTTTCATTGCTAAGTAATAACAACAACATTTATAATGAGTTACAAGCAATGACATATTGCAATCACTTACCTTAGCTAAACCAGTATTCAGCCGTTTTGGATTACTTTGAAATGGTGTTTCTTAGGTGCGTGACATTTTGAAAGTACTCTACAGCCCTCGTCTGAAGTGTGTGTTCCTTTCGTAGACCAGCACATACTTTTAATAGTTTTGTGGAGAAACGCGTATTTCAGACACACTGCAACGCAGTTCAAGTTCCAGGTAGGCGGGAGCCGTAAGTAGTCTGTGACGGGGCGAAGTCGTCAGTTGCCAGCGCGCCACGCCGCATCTGGTGACGCTCTAACGACCACGACGACGTCTCCACCGAGACGCTGCTGGTGACCTTTGGAGAAGGGGAAAAAAAGGGTGGAAGGGGCACATCTCTCGTCACGTTAATTTCCTCCCGCGGCCCCGCGCGTCGTAACGAACAAGGCCCTCGGCAGTCACACAGTGATGTCTTTATCGGCTGGTGGGGCGCCTAGCTCGCCGTCATCCCTAGGCTCCCGAGCGGGTCAGTCGTCGGATTTGTTGTGACCGCCAACTTGCTGCTCAATATCGCGCTGCGGGGCCACTCACGTCCACAGTGCCGCGTCAATAGATGGGAAATACGCACGCAGTCGGAGAAACACGTGGAAGTAACGAAGTTACGGAACAAAACAAGATTAACTGTATTGCATTCCGCAGGCTTTCGCGCCGTTGTCTGCAAGATATTGACTTCTGGGTAGTAGCAGCGTCACTGTCGTTTTCCTTCCCGACGTTTCGGAAGACACTGCAGCCTCCATCTTCAGGGTGAAGTAGCAGCAGCAATAACTGTTGACTGTTCAGAAGGCAAGTTGAACTGTGCTTAAATTTGAACCTAGTACCAATTATTATTAATATACGACAGCTGAATCAGAAGTCATGGTAACTATNTTAATATACGACAGCTGAATCAGAAGTCATGGTAACTATTGTTCATTTCCCGAAAATGACCCAACACAGGAAATTTTCTATGTTAAGTTGAAAGTGTACGACAAGTACGTTTTAAAGATGACACCGTATGGGATATGGATGTAGGAATGTCCAGCAAGGTACAAAGACAAACATGGCTGCTTGAAATCACCGTTTAATTGATATATTCTCGCACAAACTACAGACACTCGTTTGAACGGGTACGTATCGTACGTGTACGAGCTGTTTAACATCCTTCAAAGTAGTCTCTCAGGTTGTCCACGGTTCGTTGCCAGCGATGAGGCAGACATCGTAACAGTATTTCGACGAAAGGTGACGCACATTGACAGATCTCATGCAGCCGATGGTATTTCCCGTCTACCTTATAGCTGGCAACCAACCGTGGACTACCTCGGAGGTTTGTACGAGAGTTTATCAATTACACGGTGTTTCCAAGCAGCCATATTTGTCTTTGTTCCTTGCTGGACATTCCTGCATCCATACACCATATGGTGTTACCTTTAAAACGTACTCGTACACTTTCAACTGTACAAGTACATTTCCTGTGTAGGGTCATTTTCGGGAGATAAACCATAGTTGCCATGACTTCTGAATCAGTCCTCGTACTTTAGCAATAATTTTCACAGGGTGTCTATAAAGTCTCGATGTATTTTGGAAAAAATGTCACTTTTGCTCTTCTTTGTTTTAGGGGTCCAAAAGGCAGTGCATAATGTTAATTGTACAGGAGAAAATCGATATTGTTCAGGCACGTCTAAGAGGATTGTCCTACGGCAACGTTAGAGCTGATTATGTACGCAGATTCAAGAAACCTGCCGCAACAAGAACGAACATTCGTCTGCTTGTGAACACATTTTACAGGACAGGAAGCGTAGCAGATGGAACACATTTCAGCAGGTCACCAACATCTGCAGATACCATGCGGCCCATTCAGCTGTGACGTATCACAAATAATTGGCATGAGATGAGTCAGACTGTAACGCCCTTTAGCAAAATGCATATATAAATAAAAATAAATATGCGTACAAAATATATGGTCAATTATTAAAAATATAGCACTTTCAATCACGTGACAATCAATATAAAACGTTACCCTTGGAGCTCCACCACAAAAATTTATTTAATACTGGCTCCTGTACATGCCAATCCATAATGATAAAAAAAACAATTATTTATAGTTGTTTCAAAGCTATTCACTATGTGCTCCAATAATTCAGTTAAATAACTAGAGAAGGAAGGCAGTCACACACGGTCCAGTGAAGCCTCCAATTCTATAAAAATATATTAGAATTTACAATAAAAATATTACAGCGAAAGGTAGACGAATGTAGCACATTAAAGCTCCTACCGTTAAAATAAAATATTTAAAAACATTAAAAACGATGCCCTTACGAATGAGTCACGGAAACGGAAAATTACCATACAGTTCAATAAAACTTGGGCGGCACAAAAAGACAATCATGATGCGTTAAAAACAAGAGGCACAGCAGACGCAACACCGTAGTTACAGCCAAACATAATTTGGAATGGCAACAGAAAACACATTTTGAAATGGATAGCAACTACTGCACACCCAAGAAACTACACACACATGCCACACAAAATTATACAACAGTTAAAACCCCACCACATACACAGAAAAATTACGTTTTCCACTACTCACCGCAAAATCGCCCCATTGCTCAGTTGGAATGACTAGATCAACTTGACATAATTATCGTTGAAGTGAAGTGCAGGCAGGCTGAAGCTGGGCAGACGAACTGAGCAGAAGTAGCAGCAGTAAGGGCAGCAGCAGAATAGAATAGATCCCGAACTCGGCCGCGCAAGGCCTTAAATAAACTATTGCCACCAATCACAACTATGGCGCACGCGTAGGAGAAGGGGAAGGATTGGAAAGGGTGTAGAGGAAGAGCAAGGGAGGGGATCTGAGCACGAGCAAAGAGTCCACCACTGACCGCTGAACTAGAGGCCGCCCACAGTTATAGCGACGTCGAGGCAGACGGCGCACAGCAAGCAATTGAACGTAGTCCGACTGCATCAGTTTTTAACTGCTGCATCCTATAATTACATGAACTGTATTATGATTTATACGCGTCATTAAATCACTGGATTTGTACATGTTTTCAGCACGTTATTAGAGAGTAGCCGCATGCGACCGTACAACACGTCTGTCTTCCTCCAGACTGTCGTCTCAACTGACCACGAGCAACCCCTTCTTGTTGAACAAAGAACTCGTTCTTGAGATCTCGGTCTCGCAGACCACAAACACAAACATCAAGAAGTATTGAGTCTCAACAGCATCTGCCCGCCGTCTCAGTAGTGAGCTGCGGGTGTACAACGTAGCACCCTATGAAAACTGTTACGTTTTACACTTAAGAAACGCGCGTAACACGTCCAAGTGCCACACAAACGTGAAGAAGACGATTTGGCAGCACGACGAGCTCCTCAAGGCCGCAAACCACGACAATTTAATGTCTAACGTTTTCATCAGTGATGAGGCCACTTTTCATACCTATGGCCTTCGTTCTTGTTGGGGGAAGGTTTCTTGAATCTACGCACAAAATCATGTCTAACTTCGTCATAGGACAACCAATCCTCTTAGACGTGCCGAAACAACAGCGATTCTGTCATGTACAGTTAACATTCTGTACTACCTTCTGGACCCCTGTAAGAAAGAAGAGTCAAAGAGACGTTTTCACAAAAAAGCATTGAGACTTTAAAGTCATGCTGTTTAAATGTNACTATAAAGTCATGCTGTTTAAATGCACTTATGCTTGGCTATCCACGCCTATTAACATGAGTCTATTCCGTATGTTGCATTGACGTACGCTGACATAACATCGAGGCAACGTGTTCTACGTGGACGAGACCCGTAGTAACGGACTGGCCACCCGGAGCTGTTGGACTTTTACACGAGCGGAACACGTCTGCGATCTTCTTCAGGGGAGGAGGGAGGTCATGGTTGTCACATTATTGATGTTTACCTACGCGAATATTAATAAGTTACGAACTACGTTTCAACCTTCGTGGGGGATAGAGGCTTGCGAAGACACTGAACATACCTGAGCAAAGGTCTACTAAGGGGCCTGTCTGACTGCGTGCGGTCCGCTAGCGAGCTGGTCTGCATACGGTTGCGCGGGTACTATGCTCGCCCCCCGCGACTTCCCCTCTCATGAAGCATTCTGTGGGACATGCGTGCTGCCTGTGACGTCACAAAGAACCACGGGCGGCGTCCAAGAATATTTGGAGATTTTCTCGAGACTTTTTTGTGAACGACATTCTGCTTTTGGGCAGATATGACTGAGACTGTCTTATAGGCAGGGTTTACCGGAACTTATGTTCCGACTGGGGGCGGGAAGGTGTACCTAGTTTATCAACATATAAGTAGTCTTTTTATAATGGTTTTTATATTCATGTAAAGGTTTATTAGAATTTCACGGGGCATTTATTTTATAAAGTAAAGATATTTTGGGCCCCAATTACATTAAGTGAATAAAAAAATCTGTGTGCTCCAACTTTCGCAAACCTTTACGGAATTCATTATCTCATTGTGCCTCTGGACGAGTTGTGCGTTTAGACTCTGCTGCGGATGTTTTATAAATTTAAAAATAATTTCCACTAAAGGAAGGAGAAATGGAGTGGGTGTCACATGTGTCTGAAGATTTTCCGTTACAAATTTATATAAGGTAGTGGAACAAGTAAGTCCCAACGTATTTTCTTAGCTCCGGGAATATACGAAAAAATTATGAATCTTGAAAAATCTGTTTAGAAAAATCATAGAAACATTACAACAAAGATAAACCAAACACTTGTTTACAGTCTACCCTGCTGCCACATAAATACAATTTTCGGGTAATACTAGAAAACGCTGTGGTATCTTTGGAAAGTCCATTCAACAGAAACAAGCTGAAATTCTGAGAATATTCGGTGGACATTTCTTCCTCCGTAATATCCCGAGAGCTGAATATTCTTAGCGTGTGGGCAAACTCGCACTGTTTGTGGAGGTTCGTAAATTACAGTCTCCAGAGCAACGGAACATAGCGTGCTCGCCCAAGGAATACGAAGCACCCACTTGATTACATGCCTATCAAGTACACGCCAGACTTCCAAGTGACTTTTGATGAAAAATTCATCGCGCGGATCCCCGAAATGAACATCCGATACCTATAGGTCCTCATGTCAAACGAAAATGCTTCTTTTTTGCGTATCACTGGGTTATTTTTGTATATAAGTCCTGTTCAAGGTTATTTCCAACTTTTCTGAAGCCCTGCTAAGATTCTACTTTCAGGGTATCCCTCCGCTTCATAAAAACAAAGATTAACCAAGTCTTTAAAATTGCACCAAAGGGACTAAGCACCGAACTGTTGGGCACTCAATTTGATAATCTTGCTATGCGCTGTAGCTCACACTGGCCACGAGCTCCCGTTATGCGTGATTCGACTCTGTGGGGGTGACCCCACCTCGACCCTCCCCCTTCACTATAGGGTAGCCGGGTGAATAACTGACAGCGGTGACGTTACTGGCGTCACAGAACCTACTCCTCCCCCCTGATGGAGAAGCGACAAGTGTAGAGGAAGCGCAGGAATATTTTGGGAATTAGGACACTCGGCGCAACGCGGCACTTAGAGAAATTTCTGGGCAATGGCCTACGACCCCATAAATATTGCAGTGGTCCAACGGCCGGCAGTGTTTGGCGGAGGCCATCTGGCTGAGTGCGGAGTGCGAAATCAAGTGCGGACGACGACGGGAGATTGCGAGACGACGGCGGACAAGGTGTCCGTGGTGTGAATGGACGAAAAGGCGTAATGTCCGACGAGTGAAGGTAACTGCGCGTGAGGACGCTTGAAGAACTCTAGAACATAGCAGACTGGCGGGAAATGGCGTGAACTGAGGTGGGACTGAACGAAAATGTGTTACGGACTTTATTGTCAATATCGGAACTAGCAAATATGGACACATAATTTATAATTGAATAGGTTTTGATGCACTGTCTATTGTGACTGATTTCTAATTATTTAATTACGTTAATTCCTTCATGGTAATAGTACATTTGATTGATATAAGTCATCAATTGTAATCAGCAAGTGATTTCACTTTATTGTGAAATGTCGAGTCCAGAGAATTTTTTTGTAGTTATGTAAATATAATTGGAAAATTATAATTACCTCCTTTATTTAAATTAGACCTCCATTCCTTAAAGAACTTGGTTTAGCCCACTAATTTTGAGAGAAAAATTGTAACACTTGTTTCAGAAGTGGGACAGAGGTATTTTATTTAAAATAAATAAAATAATTTTAACTAATGTCACAGTAGGATATTAACTAGTAGCTAAAAATCTGTAAATACAATAATAATACATTTAGCAATAATAGGCCAAGGAATTATTTTGCAATTTTTGGATGCTAGCAAGGAAAATGTCAGCAGACATTGAAGCGCTTCGCTCTTTAATAAAAGGGCTAAGTAGCCAAATAAGAAGTGTCAGGGAATCTGTAAATAGCCATATTAGTAGTGTTAATGAAAATGTAAATTGTCAAATTAGTAGTGTTAGTGAATATGTAAATAGCCAAATTATTAGTGTTAGTGAATTTTTTGATAAGAAAATAGATAGTGTTAGAGACATTATAAACGAAAATGTGGATAGAAAAATAGACAAAGTGAACCAGATTATGGATAGAAAAATAGACAGTGTGAACGAAAATGTAGACCGAAATATAGAACGTGTGAGCGATTCAGTGAACAACAAAATAGACTGTGTGGACAAGAAAACTGACAGTGTAACCGAGAGAATGGACAGTGTGAATAAAATGATGGAAAGTGTTAACGAAAGGTTGGACAGTGTTGAGTATAAATTGGACCAGGAGGTGAGCGCCCTCAAGAAGGAATGGTAAGAATTTCTGCAACAGCAGGGGAGGAGACATGTAACGGCTAAGGAGGAGCTGAGATCGACCTCCACAGAGCCGATGACTGTGGGCGGCGATGAGAAGGTAGTGGTCGCCGCCAATACAGCCATTTCAGGAGAAGCCTAGTTAAAGGGTAAAGGCGGAGTTACAATAATGCCCGCCCCCGACGATGGATAGACACCTTGGCACGAATACCGGCACCAGTTCGAGATTGTTGCCGCCCTGAATGGCTGGACGGAAGAGTAGTGGGCGTACTACCTGGCGACTGTACTGAGAGGACCTGCAGTGAGCATTCTGCAGTAGCTACCAGAACGACATCGACTGGAATACTCCACACTGGTGTCGGCCTTGGAGCTGCGATTCAGCGACCTATTACTGCGACACGCCCATCATGACCATCTGCGAAGCCGCATCCAGCGACCAGGGGAACCACTGCATGAGCTATAGCAAGACATCATGCTGCTCTCCCACCTGTCTCTGGAGGGGTGCCCCGAGGAGGCACGCGGCGTAATCGCAATCGACCTTTTCATGGATGCTATAACCGATGCGGATGTGCGCTGAGCTATACGCCTGACATCGACACACAACATGCAGGATGCCCTGGCCCGAGCATTGGAGGTTAAATCAGCGAAGGAGCCGACGTTGCGGCATGCAGTACAGGCAGCTACCCCGTGCAATAACGACGATGGAAATAGCGTCCTGGACGTCTTGAGGAAGTTGGAGACCACAATGAAAGACATTGCTGCCAGAGTATGTGCTAGGAAACCCACTTTTTGTCCACCTAAGCGTCGGGAATGTTGGGAGTGTGGCCGGACATGACACTTGAGAATCCAGTGCCCGCAGAAAAACTTCAGGATGCGGCAGCCAGACGTGAGTATGATCGAGAGTTTGTTAAGAAGACTGGAGACGGCGGCAGGGGAACTTTTGAACTATGTAGATGCTACGACACCTGTCCCTCGTCGACGGAGGCGCTGAGAATGCTGGAACTGTTGAAAGGAGGGACACATACGAGCCTGGTGTTCAGGTGTACCACCCGAGACTAGTCATTGAGGAACTGGCCAAGGGACAGCTGCACGAACAACTGGAACTAAAAGCTACAGTAATGACTATCCAAATCACAGTCCCATCGAAACAACTGGTAACATGCCATCGTAGGTAACGAAGCAAAATCACTATTTGGTATAAGAATAACAAGGATACTGGAGTTGGACCGCATAAGAAGTCACACCTCAGTTAGTGTAGGCGAGGACACGATAGAAGTCCAGCTTACAGACGAAGCTGCACATGTGCGTCTTCAGAAGGGGCAGAAGACGTGCCTATCCCGTTGTATAATGGCATCAAGAGGAACACACGATGCGGTCCGAGATTTGCAGACGATGCATTCAAAGAAGGGTGGTTAGTGTGGCTGTATGAAAGGAAATACCTTCGAAATAACACATCTCAATTTCAAGGAAGGCTCTTACCAAATTTTGAAGCGAGTAAGTGACACTTCCTTCCAGATCTGTAGCCGGGATTCCTAGAAAGAAAAGTCTACAGTTGTACACATTCACTGACTGGTGCTCTACGAAGACCCAGATGTTGGAGAGTCTGTTCGGGGCGAACAGACTTAAGGAGGTGGCAGTGTTACATGCTGTAGCTCACACCGGCCGTGAGCTCCAATTATGCGTGGTCTGGCTTTATGGGGGGTCACCCACCTCAACCCCCCCCCCGGCAGCCGGGGAAATTACTGACAGAGGTGACGTAGCTGGCATCACAGACCCTTCTCTTCCTCCCTGCTGGAGAAGCCGACAAGTGTAGAGGACGCGCAAGAATATTCTGGGAATTAGAACCCTCGGCGCAACGCGGCACTTAGAGAAATTTCTGGGCGATAGGCTACGGACCCCATAAATATTGCCAGCAGTCTTTGGCGGAGGCCATCTGGCTGAGTGCGGAGTGCGAAGTCAAGTGCGGAGTGCGAAGTCAAGTGCGGATGACGACGCGAGATTGCGAGATGACGGTGGACGAGTTGTTCGTGGTGAGAATGATGTGACGTTATTACTCAATAACTATTAATGTTAATGTTTCACATCTACACAAAACTCTTAAAATGAAATAAATGTGTTCTTCTGAACCGAATAACTTTACTTATATTTTGTGGCGATTTACTGCTGCATTTTGTACAAAAATTATCTCAATGTTCAGAAGTTCAGTTGGTATTGAGGGTGAGGGTGTGGGATTATGAGTGTGTGCAAGCGACGTAGTTTCAAATCCACATTCTAGCAATATTTAACTTTTTAAAATTATGTTTCAAAATATTTTCCTCTAATTCTATTTTATTAATTCATCACATTTATTTTATAGAAGAAAATAAAATAATTTTATGTCCACTTCTTAACAATGTACATATGTTGTAATATAAGCCTATCATTTGTAATATTACAAACATATGTTTTGCAGATTTTACAAGAAAACTGTTCTTAGTTGCACAAAGGATTTCCTTGGCAACTCGGTTCGCTCACTTTAACGTGAGCAGCTTATAAGTTTCTTCTATTTATATGAACTTTGATGTCCGTAGTATGCATGAATATCTGATTTGTGGTAATACGTGGGTGCAATTTAATATTAACTTGAAGGCAACTTAGTTGACTATAGTTAAAGTTTTCCATAAAGTTTGCTGTTCGTAGTGTTTGTTATTTATTGATGTATTCCACAATCGTTTCAACATCCAAGAGGATGGATGTGGAATTTGTCTAAGATACAAAAATAGCTACGTTAATTTGCCTAAAATAACTCCGGTGGAGCCGAAGGCCAATTTTTGCACGTAGTATACCATGATGACTTTGCTGAAGGGCTTTCTCTTAGTGTTCCTGTAACGCTGATTCAATCTAAGATTTATTTCCAGAATGATAGCGTACACGGTTTACGCGTCAGAAGCCTGTCAGTAAGGAATGTGTAAACCTGCCCCTTCAGCTTTTCTACAAGTAATGTAGCAAAAATCATAGGTCAGTACAGGTTGTATACAAATCCTCGTGCCAATGAATAGAATTGCATGCTTCACAGACTGCTTGCTCACTTTAAGTGCAGCCATCTTACTTAATACCGATTAATGATGTTAATTTTCGAAAACCGTGTCAATATTTTTCATAACTTCGTAGCTGTGTTCACATTGGAGTTAGGCTCGTCTTTGATAAGTAATAGTTCTAATATGCTGCATCTGAAATCTTAAAAAATTGAAGTGTATACATGTGTATATTTGTAATTATACGTACACATGAGCAGTTTTTATAACGTTTAAAATATGTACACATCCAGTGACAATAATAACCTCATCTTTCATCTAAATTGACGCCAGTTTGCAGCTACATAATTTCTTTATTTCCAGAGTTTTGCAAAACCTAAATTTTTTTTATCATTCAGCTACAAACAAAATTATAACAAATACGTATTCGATTATGTAACTTCAACGTCGGTTGAAATATTGACGTAATACACAATATAGAATCCAGAGTGAAGTTGGTAGGAATTAAGATGAACACAGAAAACTAAAGAAAAGACTAGTCTCTTGAAACCTGATTGGTAAACTCTACGTTACCGTTACGTTGATTAAGTTGGGTCAATGTCTAGCGTAAAAAATTTAGCTTGGCGTCGTTATTAATAAAATTTGAATAAAATGTTGCGCGATATATGTCTGATCGTACCGAAAACGCAAAGTTAACACACGGTACATGTTATCTTCAATGTGAATATGCCTTTACAGCCTGCCACACATAATTGTATTGTTGGGAGTACAACAAACGCACCCGCTTCGAGCAAATTATGATATTAATATATATACAATTCCCTTAGGTCTAACAGTCCTTCAGGGATTAAATATGAAATATTTAATATTGTTTATGTTAAGGTGTCATACTAATGAATATTAATTACCTACGCAATTTACTTCTCAGCTTTGCAACTAAAACCTAGCATCCATCAAAACTGCGTAATACATAACCTTGATGGTAAAGTGTTTGAAGAGTACAGGCGTGAGTTTCATTGCGATAGCTCCATTAAAAGTCTATGTGAATGTTCATCGGTTAAGTTATAGGTTGCTCACGGTAAAATGAGCACTTATGAGGCCATGGTTAATTTTTCCTTTGAATCATTTTTTATCCTTTAACCACCTTTTTAAACTAATATTGTCATGTAAGTAATAAACACATTGTGTATATTCCACCAAACCTGGAAGTTATCGTCTAAGGCTAAAATACTCATTGACTATTATTCTAAATGAGAGGGTTTTCGAAACTGCTCATTTTACCAGGGATAGTCTATACCTTAGATTTATCTGCAGTAGTCAGAGAACCGCGAGCACGGATATAAACCTCTGTGTAGGCGAGCGCATGCTTACCTGCCGATGAACTGATATGCTGCATGTTTGGAATTGGCGTTTTTCTTGACCGTGTCCCCGAAGTTTAGATATATAAAAAAAACTTCTGAGGGGTTAAGGAGCCATTCAGCACTCTTCAGACTACGGTTTCCAAAACTATACTGCCCGATACACACAATACTAAGATAGACAGACGCTCGCTGTTTCTCACTATAAGTATGCACTAATGGCGTACATTTGTGAATCATTACTTAGATTGTGCCTTGTTTGAGAACTCCAGACCATGTGGAAAAGAACAAATGTTTCAAGTATAGTATAAAATATTCTGTTGCTAATAAATGCCAAACTTGACACGCCTCCTGTTAAATGTGCTATTTCTTACATTTATATGAATTAGAAAAACAGAAAGCAATAATAATTGTTTCACAATTCACAAATGTATATCTGACACTTTCAATTCGACCTGAAAGCATGAAACTACTTTCCCTCGGTCGTAAGCGACTTTACTGGGCGAACGACAGTCAGTGCGCCTGTTAAAATATGAAGGTAAGGGCAGTGACATTTTTTAAAGGTCGATTTAAAAAGTGCTCGCTTTACCGCAAACAGCATTCTACTTTGAGTTTGGCCTATGTTTCGTTTCAGAATATCTCCGATCTTAAGACCCTGATGTCTCTGTCGTTAAAGTGCCACTCAAACCTCTCCACGTCACTCCACTTCCCCTCGAAAGAAGGCTCGAGAATCTCTCGCCCCATAACCTTCTCTGTTTTCGGGAGCGGCCAGGTGGCACAAACGATGCTCGATACCTCTGCTGGTGTAAGTACGTGCGATCTGCCCGCTGAAGAGGTAATCACACGCGCAGACACGGTCGTCTCGCATGAATCATGCACGCCGGCGAAACAGGTAGGTCCGCGACTGAGCGAGCGGGAGACTACGCCTAACTGAAATATTCAGACCGTCGGTTTATCTCCTCCGTCCCCCTATCCCACCGGCAGGGGACGACCAATGGGACTCGTCCATAATGTAGGCCGCGCTGGGCACGCTTACCATGGCCTTCGGCGGGACCAGCGGCGAGTCGGCCCTGCACTGGAGGTAAAAAAATTGTAGTCATTGAAAAATGTTTTGTTAAGGTACCCACCGCGTTTGAGGCCGAGAAGCGCGGGAGCGATAAGGGCGACTCTGCCTCGCACCAATCAAGTGCGCCATCGCCGCTATGTGTATTAACGTACAGTGTTCTAGGTTGCGTGTAACTATCATTTTATTTGCGGAAAGTTCGTAGCAAGGTCCAGTGCAGGACCTTCCGAATAATTTGGATGTATCTGACCAGAATGTTTTGAGATATAGCGCTCAGTAAAAAGCAGGTTTTTTTTTTCTTTTAGCTATGTTGGAGTGCTCCTAAATTCTACTTCTAGTTTTCTTTATATCTTGAAAGTAATCGATAGGCATTGTCTAAAGTGTGTGTTATTTTCGTGGATAAACACATTGGACTTACGTCTAATACAGTAAGTAGTTTCGTTGAAATTTTGGATTTCAAACACACTGCAATGCAGTTCGAGCGACAGGTAGACAGTCCCCTTAAGAGGCCTCCCTAGTTGTCACATTGCTATCATTGTAAGCAGCTGTGTCTATTCTAATTTGAAAAATACTATGAAACATTTCAATTGAAATCTATTTTTTCAGGATAGAAATGGAATTCGATATTTTGTTGCTCATTAATACATTTTGTTATTAAAACATAAATAAGAGTCAGGAAAAATCGCTCTGTTTGCAATATTTATTCTTCTGTAAAATCGTGTAACAATGCTCTATCTTTTCTGGTGTTTACATATTGCTGTACGAAAACCCTGAAGTAACCTCTTAAAATATTGAGTGAGTGCGTGTGAGTGAAGGTATTTGGGCGGCTCGAGGTCTTGAGAACCGATGAGGGTGAAGCGAGGCGAGTATAGAGCAGCGCCGGAATAAAGGGGTGGGGACAACCGAAGATCCCCGAGACAACCCGTCGACCAGCGGCATCGTCCGGCACCATTTTCACAGCGAAAATCTGGGGGCGGCCCCGCCGGTAATAGAAAAAGAAATAGATCTCATGCAAAACTGTATTAAAATGAGTGCACACTAGTGCGGGGCGTTGTTCCTTTGGAATAATTTTCTTGAGTATGTTAAGCTTTGTTTGCATGAGGTGGTAGAATATTCTGGAAGTATAACTTTAGCAGATATTCAGAAAGTTGGAAGTAACTGGGAATGGGCTGAGTGTCAATATATTTCTGCATTACGCTGTGTTACGGAAGATCTACGCAGCTACGTTCCATTGTGCACTCGGCCTTGGGTGCTCACCGTACACAGACTCTAGTATGTTTTAGGAAGATTATCTCTCTACATTCCCCCCTCCATATCATGTATTTATTTACGTCTCTTTGTAACTTAGTTTTCAACACTTAATGTTAAACACCCGAGCTTGTTATGGTACAGGCCCTACAAAAATACTTAACAGAATTTCTGGAATGTGTATGGTTTCACTTAAATAAATATTTGTTTTCGCATTTGTAACAAAATTTATTTAAATACCTCAGATCCTCCGGTTATGGTTGCAGATTTTCCTAGAGTAATTGAAAAAAAAACTAGGTGTATTTCAAAATGTCGCCGGTGCATTGAAAGGCTCCGGTATTTAATTTCTAATCTCAACCCTTAATTCCGGAATAAAATATTAATAAATCCGAAATGTGCTGTTGGGAGGGGGTAATACCAAACTGATCTACCTTAAAAGTAACTACTGGAGAGTTCGCAGTCTGTTTCCATGCGAAAATAAATCGCACGTGAGAATAATCCTGAATACAAATTTCAAGAAATTCCACATAGGCCTCCTGCAAACATTCTCTCGAATGCTTTCAACGAAACCTTGATATGGAACATTTGAAATGTTTAGAGACGAAAAACTAGATTTGAGATCATTACAGAACAGTTTGTCAGCTAATTTCAAATTAGGAACTTCTTTAGTGGAGAATGTCGCTATCAATGGACCTCCGCCATGGATGGACCAGCGCACTATTTTTCATAGCTGGCACTGCTAGTGTTTAAGTCACGTCAGGTGTTTTAATAAATAGCCATAAAGTCAGTATCGACAAACTTAAATTATACTGTGAAAGAATTTCATCATATTATAATGAATTGTGCAATTGGCATGAACTGGCATCTACTGTACACAAAGAGTTAGAGCACGGCGCAGTTATCAAGAAAAATAATGTTTCCAANATTGGCATGAACTGGCATCTACTGTACACAAAGAGTTAGAGCACGGCGCAGTTATCAAGAAAAATAATGTTTCCAATCGGCTAATTGTCTAAAGGCCCAGGATGCGAGAAACACAGATGTTAGGAATAACCAGGAGTTCTCCTGTTTGAAATCAAGTATAGTTTTATATATCAATTATTGTTTTTCTAGCATTTTATTTACGTCGGGTTAGGTAATGTATGTATGGTCTTACCCTCGANCTTATATATCAATTATTGTTTTTCTAGCATTTTATTTACGTCGGGTTAGGTAATGTATGTATGGTCTTACCCTCGATATTAAAAAAGATATAAAAGATATACTTATTTCTGAGGAAACGGCGAAATTGACAGTGAAGATGATGAGGAAAGCAAATATGATGACCTCGATAACAGCAGCGAAGAGTCACCGGCTGATTCAGAATTTTTCATTTATTGTGTAGATATATTTTCTCCTTTCAAATTACTAAGTAATTGTGTATTATTTTTTAAAAAAGGAGGAATGTGTATATATATTAATATAAATATACTACTTGAAAAAAAAACTGTTTGTAATGCTATTTTGTGACATATATAAATTATGCTATGATACTGTTAAGTAATAAGCGATATACAGAAATGAATAAAATGTATTAAAAATTAACATATGTAGGCTTAATCAACTAAATGCATGGAGGAAGCAGATGGGCCCTTATGACGAACTTTTGCTGGTGCATAACAAGTTCCGCATGTTTTTAATGGGTTTCCTGAAAATGTGATAAACATTTTTTCATTAATTTTTGAATACTGAAGTCAATATCACAGGCTAATGCGTTTAATGTAGATGTAAAAATGGACATATTTAAATATTATTATTATTGTTTTTTACATTTTTTCCCAATCCCCGTGTCTATTCAACACCCCCCCCCCCCNTTCAACCCTTCCACGCGCAACCGTTCACGGACAAACTCAAATTTATATTGTAAGACTATTTATATTAATATGATAGATAAGTGTGTAAAGTATGAAGCGATTTTTGCAGGCAGGAGAGTCGGGAATGGTTTTTGGCACCGTGAAGGGCGAGTCCATGTCTACTGTGCGGCGTTGAGACGTGTTGGTGGGAAGTGAAGCGATTTCAGTTTGCGCATGCGGCTGGAGTTTGTGGGGTGTCTGTTCCACCTCTCTGTTCGTAAGTCTTCCGTGATGGCACTTCGTTATACGCGCCATTTTGTGGAACATGTGCGAGTGTTTATTTTAACAAGTACGTGAAATTTGCAGCTACAATGTATCGTGGCAACAGGTGTATGTTGTTCCGATAGTTTATCATATTTTAACAAAACTATTGCAAGTTAAACAATGTGTGAAATACCACTCACAACTACGAGTTATCTTGTTTCCCTTCTGGTCGCCAATTGGCGGAAAGTGCTGCACGCATATTTGTCAACCGTATAATATTGGTACAAAAACTGTCTTGCTCTTTCTAAGTAAGAACAAGAAAACCTAACAACCACTACGCGCNAACCGTATAATATTGGTACAAAAACTGTCTTGCTCTTTCTAAGTAAGAACAAGAAAACCTAACAACCACTACGCGCAATAAAATTTATCGGACGTTTAGTCTTTATTAAACAGCTATGCGAATTATTAAGGGTATTGCCTACGGGCTGGCAGCTGCAAAATTTAAATAAGAAAACCCATGTTAAGGAAATTTCGCCTCGGCGCGTTAATTTTAAGATAAACGTTTCAAACAAAAAGCATTCTTTGCGAAATTTTTACGAGAAGTTCGCTACAGCAAAGATGTTTCTATAACATGTACAACCTGTTTGCAAGGCATTTTTAATATTTATGTTATACAATAAAGTACATACTGCCTATCTATATTGAAAACGTACTATCGTTGGGCTCTTCTCTCAAAGAACTCGTGAACAATCAATTATGTTAGAAACTATTTTCTTTCAAATTAACGCACTGAGGCAAAATTTCATTAGCATGGGATTTCCTATTAAAATTTCGCAGCTGCCAGCGGGTAGGCAGTGCCATTAAATATCGAAATTACGCTTTACTTCTTACATTAACTCAGCTGATATCAGGAACTCTCTCTCTCTCCCTCTATCTCTCTCTCTCTCTCTCTCTCTCTATATATATATATATATATATATATA
>NQII01000887.1:356268-378270 GCA_002778355.1 Clitarchus hookeri | reverse complement strand
TATATATATATATATATATATATACATACATATATAAGCTCTGGGCCACTCTAGATACACCTAGGCTTTTAAAATAGAATTAAACGATATGGTAAAGACTGGGTCTACGTAATTACAAAACTAAATTTCGAACTATTATTGATAAACAGGGAACTGACCAGTGAAGGAACTGTGTCAATCAATTAATGGCTTTTAAGAAAGCAAATTGTAGTGGATGTTATGTTATGCTAACGAATCACGGAACACCTATTGCTTAACTAGCTACAGGATTGTAAATACAGATGAACGTTATCTCTCATAATTTCACCAACTATCGAAAATGATAAGCCAAGTAGACCGAAAAACATTTTGTATCACACGCAGGTATTCAAAGAGGAAAACAATAAAAAAATACTACGTGCATGCAATTTTTCAGAATTTAGTGTTCCATCCTTACTAATTTTCCAAAATAAAAAAATACTTAACTGAGACGATTGAGAGTGCGCCATGTGAATTTAATAGTTCTGCTGAGACAAGGAGTGGATATAACACGAGATTTATTGGTACGACAGAATTTCTAAAAATTTGCAATCTCATTATTTACCCACATTTTTATTGCTACCTTTAACTGTAAGAGAAAATTGAATTGTAACGGTCAGCTCTCCTCACTATATCCACTTGCTCAACCGCGCCTGAAGAGTTTTTATAAAGTAACCTGCTAAAACCTGACAGTAACGAACCCTGGTAAAATTATGACTGAGGGACTAATTACAAAACTCATGTTTATATGGCACACCGCAAGGCTGCAACATATATATTGTAGCTCAACTGGAATTTTCAGTTCTAACTATAGCATAATGATTCTTCCGTAGAGCTAAACAGAGGTTACATACTCGACGGAAATTCCTTGTGCTCACAGTGTGTAACTTCTTCATATATTATGCAACCGTACTTATAAACATATTCTTCCTTCACATTAATACACTAAAAGGATTGTGTAATCTTTTCCAAAACCAACGGAGACTTCCACATCGACTGAAGAGAAGGACATTTTAAGAAGGCGCGTTTTTTCCGAAACAGTCGATACTTTTCCACCGTTCCACTCTTGAAGTGATAAAGAAGATACGTGGTCTGTGGTGTAAAGTACTTACAAGCTCTCTCGTGCAACTAAGAATAGAATAAGAAGAAACAAAAAGGAACAAAGCAACCAAACAAAAAAACAAATCTGTCCCCAAATCACGAATCACATGTCCAGAATACTCTGAGGTGTATGAAGATCGTTCAATTAAAGATTGTTAACAGTGTTACACATGCAATAATTGTTACGAAGAATTAATATGGAATGAATTAGCTTATTTAAGATTTGTGCGCATAAATCAGAATAATTATAACGGTTTGGAATTTATTTTGTGTAGGTATTCTATTGCACCAAATTTCGTTTTGTTTCCTCATACTAACTTTTTAGTAAAAACCATTTCTATACATTTATTGTACCGTATCAGTCATATTNTTTCGTTTTGTTTCCTCATACTAACTTTTTAGTAAAAACCATTTCTATACATTTATTGTACCGTATCAGTCATATTTATTGGCCTTACTGATTAACTAAGCATATCACGATTAGCCTATAAAATATATAAATACAAAAAGTTTTTATTTATTTTTAGTAGACTTAATTATTATCTGTGTTAAGGATAGAACCATGCCTCCTTCCTTAGAGTGTCGGATTCGTAATGGTCCTCAACGACTAGAGTTGAAGTATACTTTCAGAAGAGAATGTTTAGGAAGATAAGTTGCGAAATGAATCTTTTAAGAACGCAACAACTTTTCAAGGCAGATATATTTATTTTCAAACACAAACAAGCCGGCTGTTCTTCTTCCTATTGGATTCGATGCTTCCAAAATCGCTTTGCGTAGGTCTAAAGAGACAAAACATGTTTTCCATTGGCATGAAAACTTCTAAAAAAAACATAGTTTTAGACGGGGAATAGTTTGGGGTTAAAATAATTTAATAGTTGCCATGTGGGTTTACGTGTGTCGTAATTTTCTGCACACTGTTAAGAAAAGCTATTATATTTTAAATATAGCCCATCAAAAGAAGGAAGAAAGGGAAATGATAGGAAGGTTTCTTGGTCGCTGAAAGGGTTTGCGTGTTCGCTGCTGTCCGCCCTCCTCGGAGTCCGCCGAAGTTCGTAAACTGACTGCAGGGGATTGAGGTGGATGGTCGGGTATAAACGACGCCGACCTTTCGGGCGCCTCTGCTGGTCGTCGCGATGACATCTCCAAGTGCAGGTCGATAATAACACTTGGGCTTGGCCGGCGCAGCGTCGATCTCCAGCGGAGAGCTTAACTCCCGTCTCCTTCCTTCCTTTTCGTAACTCTTCTCCGCTCCCGTATTCTCGTAAACGTTGGCCAGGGGGTCAACCGGCGGTGAGACTTTTGATGACGTCTGCCTCCCCCTTCGTCAATCGTTCCGCCTACACTTCGACGCCCGTCGTCTTGTCGTTATGTTGTGTAGTCCCTGGGGAGTATTTCTCTTTCCTTAGTGTCAGGTTAACTACACTCAGGGAGGCAGTCATGGCCCCAATCGCAGCCCTCTGCCGGGATGCCTCCTTGCGTGAATTCCTTCTCTTTATGAGAATGGGGCTCACCCCTGACACGCACGTTAAGTTCCATACCTACCTCGAGCATCCGCCATATTTCATTTCTTATTTATTTCTTCCTGATTCAAATTTAAGAGGTTTTATTTAATAAAGGTGACAACAGAAGCTTAGCTAATTAATTTACCGATCATTACAGACATAATATATGAGCTACCAATGCATAGTTATGCAAAAATTAACTTAATACAAAATGTTATATATAAATTTATTCTCGACTTTTAATGACAACCATGGAACACCTACTAACAACTAGGTATAAAAATTTGCACAGAAACATGAAATGTAATGCTGCTGTAGCGCTTTTATAATGAAATGTTTTCAGTAATGACACTGGCTCTTCTGTGATAACAATAATCTGAATAATTTCTGTATAAGGGATGATACAGCCTCTTGACATTAGATTATGGTAGGTTAGGAAAATAATCTCATCTTGTCGCGCCAATTATAGTTACTATCTACTCGTCTCGTTCTCGTTTGGAACACGTCTGTTTAAGAATGTCGAATTCTCAAATGTGTTATCGCCGTTATGAACACGACTTGCAACAAGAGCGAATGCGTTGATGTACAACGTGTGGCAGAGTATTTCGTACGGATAATCTGGGTTGTTAACAGCACCGCAATGAAGCTGGATCCGCGCATTAAGAAGTTATTCCACCGCAATTACTGCACTTCAAAATTTCTCCAGGAACACTCATATTGGTGGTTTTGAATGTGATGTCGGGGTATAAAAAGTAAAATCTTTCATAAACAAGCCCCTGAGACTACTTAAACTTCTTAAATGTTTTATAACAGCAATAGGGAAGTTAGAAGAAAGGTAATTTCTATTGAAGGAAACTAAAGAGGGATACAGATAACTACACCGACATTAACAAACACAATCATTAATGCAGATGGTTTTGAATCAAACATACGACCTCGTGAATTTGAATCGCGCATTCNACATTAACAAACACAATCATTAATGCAGATGGTTTTGAATCAAACATACGACCTCGTGAATTTGAATCGCGCATTCTACCGCAAGACCGAACACGATCGATGATGTAAACACGCTCGATCACTTCATTGCAGTGAGAACGTAGCTTGAAACGTGTCGTAGAATGCTTGAAACTGAACGCTGAGCGTAGCTTGTCTTGCGTGTTGTATAAGCGAATATGACATGGATCTTCACGCTAATGAGGACCATATTGATTCAAATCCCCACTGAAATAAGCACCACACGTTTGTCTNACATTAACAAACACAATCATTAATGCAGATGGTTTTGAATCAAACATACGACCTCGTGAATTTGAATCGCGCATTCAACCGCAAGACCGAACACGATCGATGATGTAAACACGCTCGATCACTTCACTGTAGTGAGAACGTAGCTTGAAACGTGTCGTAGAATGCTTGAAACTGAACGCTGAGCGTAGCTTGTCTTGCGTGTTGTATAAGCGAAGATGACATGGATCTTCACGCTAATGAGGACCATATTGATTCAAATCCCCACTGAAATAAGCACCACACGTTTGTCTNTATGACATGGATCTTCACGCTAATGAGGACCATATTGATTCAAATCCCCACTGAAATAAGCACCACACGTTTGTCTCGACTCAGCAGTCCAGTTGATTTACCTCCCAGAATAGCCACAACATCGGCTTCACTTTCGTCATACAGGTTACGAGTATCCGAGTTTTGGCTTCTCCTGTGGCCGCACGGTTGTCGACGTCCTCGAGGAAAACGCCCCTCGTCACTACGTCACGTCACGTACGCGTTTGCTGTCAGTTCTCCAGTACCTACCATGCTATTGGCTGTCTCGCACCCACCGACAGCGTCGGCAGCCCTTTGCGGCACCACCGCACAGCTTTATCTTGAAAACAGTTCCAAGAGGCGATTGGGCACGTCCAACGGAAACAAGCTGTACCGACCGCTGTCCCAAGTCACAGTTGCCGCCTACACCAAGTCCCAGAATTATTCAACATTCATTAACTATTCCTGGCACGAACCGGAGACCAGTTTCACTTCAGGCAGAGTGGGATAATCAACACACCCTGCTCACAGAACATGGTGAAGAGACTGTTAAAGTGTGGTATTATAGCATCATTCCTCCAGGGACCCCGACAACCACCTTGCTGACGTACCGGTCTCCCACCACGAGGATTCGCGTTCGATATCCGTCAGTGTCTCGCATGTGTGTAAACGTAGCGGACGCTGCCGTCGGCGGGTTTCAGAGGACTCCCACTTCTCCAACCTTCAATTATCTCGCCTTCCCATCTTAGATTCTCATATCATGTCACGCTTCAGGGATGGCGGGCGCCTGTAGGTGTGTGTAACCTCGCCTTATCCCATTCATACCCAGATTACACAACTGTTTACAGTCTATTAGCGGTATCTTTGCACTTTTTTAATCAAACCTTTGAAAAATCACCCCACATGTTACGTGTCTGGCTGTTTCCTGTATATATCATGCATCACAACAGTTTTACACGTCCATTAACATGAAAGTATCATTATTGGTTAAATTTAACTGTTACTTATACTTTATCTATAAATTATTTAATTTCATTTATAATTAATACAAGTAAGAACAGAGANTAAATTTAACTGTTACTTATACTTTATCTATAAATTATTTAATTTCATTTATAATTAATACAAGTAAGAACAGAGAGAAAATAGGTTTGTTATTAATGCCTATGAAGAAATAGTTCTAATGCAAAATATTATGAAAGTGAGTACACACGAATGCGATGCGTTGTCCCTTTGGTGTAATTTTCCAGAATTAGTTAAACTTAGTTTGCATGGGGCGGAGGAATATCCTGAAAGAAGAACTTAGCAGTGCTTAAGAATAGTTGGAAGCACTATGAAAGGACTATACATAACGCAGAGGAAGGTTTTCTTTTTACTATTACTCTACAGTCCGAGGCTAATTGTAAAATAATCTTACTTACGTGTAACTAGTTCGTAATCCGTGTTACGAATGGTTCATATTACTATGGGCAAAAACAAACCTAAATCTCATCGGTTATGATAACGAAACATCTCCCGTGTTGGTTTACCCGAAGCAAACATAAAAAAATTTCTGATTTGCCCAATATGAACACATACATTTAAGTGAGTTTGAAAGAGCAAATGTTTACCTCACCACGTCCATTATTATTACAGAATTACCCCACGAATATTTTCCCAGTTGACATCAGTGCTGTGTTTGCGTCTTTTTTTGGGCCAAAATATTACATTGTAAGAAGAAATAACAGCTTGGAAATGATTGGATTTCTCCAAAATTACTCATTTCTAAGAGGTCACTTAAGACAAGCAGCTCGCCGTTTGAAGAGCACACACACTAACTGTTATTTTGCGTTACGGGAAAGTTTCACTGTAGTATTTCAAACACGTCCCTGTCGAATGAAAGCAAAAATTGCTCCACCCACAACAAACTGCTATGTCGAATTTATAAAAGAACTATCGTTATTTGGTGCACCAGCAGAAGCACCGGCTTGTCAGCTGGCACACGACACACAACGTGTGAAACCCCACACGAGGGCGAATGCAACAATCCTGGCATTCCATGAACCCCTGGTGCTGCACGAAGGCGCCATGATCAGGTAACTGCGGCGTTGGAAGGGTGGGTAAAGGAAAGATCACGATACCTGTATGGTACACTAGATAAGCACCGAGGTAGGGGTCACACTATATAGAGCAATCAATAAATTTAAGAAATGTGAAATCAATAGTGAAGAATGACAATATTTGTACGTTAGTGTATTTCATATCATAGAATGGTATGCATTTTTACGCGTCCGTTTGTAAAAAAACAAGCTCTAAATAGTACACTAGATTTTCGGAGATCTCAGCGTAGTTCTTTCTCAAACCCCTTCTCTATATGGTAATACACCTTACTATTACGCTACTAATATATAATTCTACTAAATTGATACAATAATCTACACAGATACTTAAGTGTCTATGGACGGATTTTCAGACATTTATAGTCATCCCGAAGGAATGAACGTGAACATTATAGAGTAATGCGCTGTGTGTAAGTTATTATCAGACTTGTATACGTACAAGCCCTGATAGAACTTGACAGTAATGAAACCGACTTCGCCCAAACCCTCACGCAGGTCACTGAACGTCGTTTATAGTCATTATTTAATAAATGAATTAGTGGTGATATATATTAATGCTGATACGTAATTTTCTCAGTTTTCATGCAACGTACACAGAATACAGCTTGAAGTATTACGACTACGCACTGTATGAATGCAAGGTTGCACTCTATTTCAGTTCCTTGTATATAAAAACAAAGCTCATTGGATATGCATGTCTTGCATTCGGGAAGTCGTGGGTTTATACTGGGGGAGGGGGAAGAGGCAATGGACTTAACAACCAAATGTTTTTTTCATCCCCATTCCAGAAAATTTTGGTGGTGCAATCCTTCAATATGGCCCTTTCCCCGTTCTTAGTCTTTGCATATAAGGGAATAAAGGTTACTGGAGCATTTTATGTGCTTACCAGTGTCGCTCTTAGCGTCTTCCAGGGGCATCTATGCCTCGAAACGAAGATTAGCTTTAGATGCATGTACTCCATAAGTGAAAGCTGTTCAGAAGTAAAACTATCGAGTAACATAAATGTCAACATTATTGCCTGCGACATGGACTACGACATCAATAAAGACTAAGTCGATTCAATACTATGAGGTCGGTAAAAATTTACACACTTTTAAACAAGTCNTAAATTTAACTGTTACTTATACTTTATCTATAAATTATTTAATTTCATTTATAATTAATACAAGTAAGAACAGAGACAAAATAGGTTTGTTATTAATGCCTATTAAGAAATAGTTCTAATGCAAAATATTATGAAAGTGAGTACACACGAATGCGATGCGTTGTCCCTTTGGTGTAATTTTCCAAAATTAGTTAAACTTAGTTTGCATGGGGCGGAGGAATATCCTGAAAGAAGAACTTAGCAGTGCTTAAGAATAGTTGGAAGCACTATGAAANTTTCCAGAATTAGTTAAACTTAGTTTGTATGGGGCGGAGGAATATCCTGAAAGAAGAACTTAGCAGTGCTTAAGAATAGTTGGAAGCACTATGAAAGGACTATACATAACGCAGAGGAAGGTTTTCTTTTTACTATTACTCTACAGTCCGAGGCTAATTGTAAAATAATCTTACTTACGTGTAACTAGTTCGTAATCCGTGTTACGAATGGTTCATATTACTATGGGCAAAAACAAAGCCTAAATCTCATCGGTTATGATAACGAAACAACTCCCGTGTTGGTTTACCCGAAGCAGACATAAAAAAATTTCTGATTTGTCCAATATGAACACATACATTTAAGTGAGTTTGAAAGAGCAAATGTTTACCTCACCACGTCCATTATTATTACAGAATTACCCCACGAATATTTTCCCAGTTGACATCAGTGCTGTGTTTGCGTCTTTTTTTGGGCCAAAATATTACATTGTAAGAAGAAATAACAGCTTGGAAATTATTGTATTTCTCCAAAATTACTCATTTCTAAGAGGTCACTTAAGACAAGCAGCTCGCCGTTTGAAGAGCACACACACTAACTGTTATTTTGCGTTACGGGAAAGTTTCACTGTCGTATTTCAAACACGTCCCTGTCGAATGAAAGCAAAAATTGCTCCACCCACAACAAACTGCTATGTCGAATTTATAAAAGAACTATCGTTATTTGGTGCACCAGCAGAAGCACCGGCTTGTCAGCTGGCACACGACACACAACGTGTGAAACCCCACACGAGGGCGAATGCAACAATCCTGGCATTCCATGAACCCCTGGTGCTGCACGAAGGCGCCATGATCAGGTAACTGCGGCGTTGGAAGGGTGGGTAAAGGAAAGATCACGATACCTGTATGGTACACTAGATAAGCACCGAGGTAGGGGTCACACTATATAGAGCAATCAATAAATTTAAGAAATGTGAAATCAATAGTGAAGAATGACAATAATTGTACGTTAGTGTATTTCATATCATAGAATGGTATGTATTTTTACGCGTCCGTTTGTAAAAAAACAAGCTCTAAATAGTACACTAGATTTTCGGAGATCTCAGCGTAGTTCTTTCTCAAACCCTTTCTCTATATGGTAATACACCTTACTATTACGCTACTAATATATAATTCTACTAAATTGATGCAATAATCTACACAGATACTTAAGTGTCTATGGACGGATTTTCAGACATTTGTAGTCATCCCGAAGGAATGAACGTGAACATTATAGAGTAATGCGCTGTGTGTAAGTTATTATCAGACTTGTATACGTACAAGCCCTGATAGAACTTGACAGTAATGAAACCGACTTCGCCCAAACCCTCACGCAGGTCACTGAACGTCGTTTATAGTCATTATTTAATAAATGAATTAGTGGTGATATATATTAATGCTGATACGTAATTTTCTCAGTTTTCATGCAACGTACACAGAATACAGCTTGAAGTATTACGACTACGCACTGTATTAATGCAAGGTTGCACTCTATTTCAGTTCCTTGTATATAAAAACAAAGCTCATTGGATATGCATGTCTTGCATTCAGGAAGTCGTGGGTTTATACTGGGGGAGGGGGAAGAGGCAATGGACTTAACAACCAAATGTTTTTTTCATCCCCATTCCAGAAAATTTTGGTGGTGCAATCCTTCAATATGGCCCTTTCCCCGTTCTTAGTCGTTGCATATAAGGGAATAAAGGTTACTGGAGCATTTTATGTGGTTACCAGTGTCGCTCTTAGCGTCTTCCAGGGGCATCTATGCCTCGAAACGAAGATTAGCTTTAGATGCATGTACTCCATAATTGAAAGCTGTTCAGAAGTAAAACTATCGAGTAATATAAATGTCAACATTATTGCCTGCGACACGAACTACGACATCAATAAAGACTAAGTCGATTCAATACTATGAGGTCGGTAAAAATTTACACACTTTTAAACAAGTCNGACTACGACATCAATAAAGACTAAGTCGATTCAATACTATGAGGTCGGTAAAAATTTACACACTTTTAAACAAGTCAGTACTAAGCAACCTGTATCCGTTGCTGCATGAATACCTTCCCACACCATCTTATTGATTTCAAAATACACCAGACAAGCGTACTGCATCCTACAGTGTTCATTATGGTATAATTCAGCCAATATAATTAATGCCTAGATGACAAGTGGTCCAATAATTTTTTTTTTCTGTCACATAATACACAATCCACTTGCTTAATTTGAATAACTTTCACTTTGAGTGCTGCCGACTTAAATTCCATTGCAGAACATTTCTTAAAAACTGCATGCTGGCGAAGTAAAATTAAGTCGCCAATGTCCTCAAATACGTCTATGTTGTAATATTATGGTAAACTCCGTGAACTGTAAAATTCAGGCAGAACTCGAAGTGTTAAGNTCAAATACGTCTATGTTGTAATATTATGGTAAACTCCGTGAACTGTAAAATTCAGGCAGAACTCGAAGTGTTAAGGTGCATGGCATTTGTTGACAGGTTACTGGCAGGAGTGGTGACTGGGTGATAGGGGGCAATAAAATCTCTGAATTAGAAATTTCTTCCAAAGAATATGTTTCGGAAATATTTTAACTTTCCATTTACCGTCGGCCAACAAAATAACATAGTTTCAACTTATACATTAAGTAGATCGCCTGACTGGAGCTTTTTTCTGCGCAGGACCGATAAGGGCTACACAGCGACGCTGAACAAGTCCGTCATCGCCACTACGCGCAAGGTTCTGAACTGGCGGGCAGTGTTTTCGTCATATTGCGTGTGTTTGTGCTTTATGCGGTGACCTTATGTTGGAAAGAATGTAGCAATGTTCAACGCAGGTGCCTATCTTAGTTAATCTCGTCTCTCGGCAGTATGTTTTAAAATACAGCAGTCTGAAAAAGCAGTTTTCGTCGATGCTGGAGGGGTCCAAAATAATATTCACAGCATGCGTGTTATGGGCTGTTCACGGTTACTTCACAGACTTTTGTGAAGCTCTGCTAAAGTTTTAATTCCCGGATATTGCTTCGCCTCACGCAAGCAAAGGTTAACAAAGGGACACCGTGCCGAATTCGTGCACACTCACTGAAATATTATTTCCCACAAGAACTATTTCTTACTAGGCATTACCATCACGCTTTTTTTTTCTCCCTGTTGCTATTTATTCATATTGATTAATGACAGAATATTATTTTTATAGACAGATTATAAGTAAACTTTCTTTTTAAATAAAAATAAGGTACTATCAACACAATTTATGAACACAAGTCTGCTGTAAGTTTTCTTTCCGCAGGCAAACACGGTGGGAATACGTTTAATAGTTTCGTTTATATATATATATATATATATATATATATATATACACTAGCTGACCCGGCAAACGTCGTTTTGCTGTGTCACTGGGAGACACCTGGTGGGAATAAATTGTAACCTAGATCGATAAATGATCGATGATAATTGATCAGTTATCGACCTAGGGTAAAATTTATTAAATTACTAATATCGCTATAAAAAAATAAGGGTTGGTGGTAGAAGGGTGAAAATTTAGGAGGGTATGTATTTTTTGATGCCACATCTTAAAACAATAAAATAAAAATTTGTTTTCAAACAATAAAAAAAATTGTTTGGAGGTGGCCACCCTTATTACTTAGGGGTGTAAAAAATAGATATAAATCTATTCTCAGACCTACCGAGTATACATAAAAAATTTCATAAAAATCGGTCCAGCCGTTTTGGAGGAGTTCAGTGACTAACACTTTGACGGGAGAATTTTATATATTAGATATATCTAACAAGCTGCAACGCAGTTCAAACACTAGGTAGACTACCACCTAAATGTAGACAGTTGGAAACAAAAGAGAACATGATATTTTGCAACACGATGAAAGCCATTTATGAAAGTTTGTAAACACGATTTTAAAAGAAACTTTAACGAGTTTTTGGGTGTTCCAGTAGCATCCCTCGCAAACCGGCGGCCCGTGTTTTCAGTCGCCTCCGACGAGCGGATGCACGAGCGGATGCACGCCAAGACGGGAGGCCAGCCACTAAACGAAGGTAAATCGCCGTGAAAGACGTCTACCGCTATGTCCGCTATCTCCTCCTCTCCGCAGGGGGACTGCCCTCGGGTGCGTTTCACCGACGTTCGAGGGTCAAATGGCGCGGAATGGAGCCCACCCGTGGAGGGTCGATACCATGCGAGGCAACTAGTCAGCCATGCAGAAACGACCACGACGTCGCCGTATCTCATCACGACACAGATAATTTGAGGGTCGGATGCAGGCCCGAGGGGTCCTGCCGCGCACCAAATCATTTTTTCAGCGGGCGTTGCCTTTGTGAGGAAGCTATTTTGCTTCCCGGCTTGGGCGGAAATATTGCAACGCGCGGTTACTCTGGTATCGCTGTTTTCCCGAACAGGCAGAGTCTGCGTGCCAGCTAAGAGGAGGGAGAAATGTTATCAAAGGCAGTGATGGTACAATATTAATGCAGTATCGTGACCACAAACTATAAGGTCGATAACTCTCGAACAGTCTTTGTAGCTACAAGCATCTAATAAGCGTAATATCTGTTTGGATGTGAGATTTCGTAACAGACCACTTACTAACTCTAGTAAATACACCCTATAGACTTAAGCTACGAACTTAAAACCTCACGAGTAGAGCAGGAGCGTATTTTATGATAAGAGGAGTGGGGGGATAAGAGGGCTCAAGAATTGCAGCCCAATCTCACCCCTATAAATAACAATGTTATAAAATGATTTAATTTTAGGCTATTATTAGACTGTCATAAATTTACGCACAAGAATGTAAGTACTAATGTTAATACCACCTAGAAACCCCCACAATTTTTTTTTTTAAACCAAGAATTCTGATTGCACCACTACTGTAGATATTCATATAATCAATCAAGTCCAGCCTCCAAAAGACACAAAAACAATATAAAAAACATTCTGTATACGTACTCTGGAGACGTGGCTGTTCATCCCTTAATGATAAAAGGGTGACTTGCAAGAGAGAACCTATTCCAAACAGATATACCTAAACTGTTTTTATGGATCTGAAAGCTGGGCCGTTACCACAAGCAACACAACCTATCTCTCCACAACTTCCGCCAACGAACAAACAGACGCTGTTTAAAAAAGTTAAAAATGCCAACGATTAAGAAAAATAAAATTTATTCTTTGATGTTATTTTTTTAAAACCAATAACCCAATAATTAAATTAGTGAATCCGTACACAAGTTAATAACATTTCTTAGACCGTTCTTACTTTCACGTTCAAATTAAGTAGGTGCTCTGTGGTTTTCATTCGTTATCAAGCGATGCCGCAGCAGTGGAGGTTCGGGATTTGACAGAATTGTTTTTGGGGAAATAACTTTGCCTTCTGAAAAATTCCTGGATTGCAGCTAANTACCACAAGCAACACAACCTATCTCTCCACAACTTCCGCCAACGAACAAACAGACGCTGTTTAAAAAAGTTAAAAACGCCAACAATAAAGAAAAATAAAATTTATTCTTTGATGTTATTTTTTTAAAACCAATAACCCAATAATTAAATAAGTGAATCCGTACACAAGTTAATAACATTTCTTAGACCGTTCTTACTTTCACGTTCAAATCAAGTAGGTGCTCTGTGGTTTTCATTCGTTATCAAGCGATGCCGCAGCAATGGAGGTTCGGGATTTGGCAGAATTGTTTTTGGGGAAATAACTTTTCCTTCTGAAAAATGCCTGGATTGCAGCTAAGCAAACGGCATACCAGATGGTGAATATAGTGTTCGCAATCTTACCCAACAGAACGTGATGCTGGAGTAATTATTAAATTAGGAAACGACTCTTTGGAAATGAAACAGTTAAGCATCGTCAATTTTCATTGTGCCGATGGCTGCTGTTGACTTTCAGCCACGGCTGGAGTTATCACCGCGTTGTCATAAGAGAGTTTGTCGAACGATTCTTGCTTTTCGTACTCAGTGCTTTAGAGAGATCGTGAAGAAAGGTAAACCAAAGCGAAATTTATCTGTATAGGGACACAACTGCAACAGTTGCAGGACTGCTGGAGTCAGTTAAAGCAAAACGAGGGAATTACTACCGTTGGTGTCAGGGGTTCTTTGTTCAAAATCCTGTCCCACTGTTCATCACCTGGCTAACAGATGAGACATTGTTCAATTTGTCCGGCTACGTGAATTCTCAAAACACACATTTTGGCCGCAGAAAAAAGTCAACATTGAAATAACAGAGCACCTAGATTTATGCACAAGATAAATTCTGAGTTTGGTAGGTAATATACATATATCCGGAGAGAAAAATAGGTCAATTTTATTTCTAAATGGTACTATGAACACATCATAGTACCAAAGCATTTTTAAGATTTTTCTTGACCAATGGTCATACAGAACTGCGTCAATGGTATTTCCAACAGGACGGCACCACATGCCATACACCAATTGAATTAATGACGCTGATTTGAAGACTGGAGAACATCCAATAACTTGCGGCCACAAAAACCTTAGAATATAACACCATTGGACTTTTTCTGTATTGTTATCTATTGGAAAAAGCGCATGTTACATGCCCCTGGACATTTGAAAGAGAACATTAATAACGAAATCANTGTATTGTTATCTATTGGAAAAAGCGCATGTTACATGCCCCTGGACATTTGAAAGAGAACATTAATAACGAAATCACCGTCACTGACAACAGGGTACGCCAACAAACGGACAAGCATATTGAACGCCGTGTTTAGATGTGCCTTCAGGACGAGCTAGAGCATTTTACATACATACTGTTTGGTACGTGTTAACTCATTGTGAATTCTTTTGCCACATTTTAACATCGACACTTTCATTTACATTGTACCCATATCAACCAACACAATCGAGTAAATTCCTACTGTGACCCGAATAATTAAAAAAATAGACGCAACTTCAAGAAATTACCATTTCAATGGTACATTTACACAAGGCAAGTTTTTTCCTCCGATTCGCTGGGGCTGTGGTAGTGTAGTGGTCAGAGTACTTACCACCGACAACGGCGAAAGGAACTCGACTTCTGGTGGGATAAGACCCGGTTTTTCGCCAGTGGGAAACGTGATGGACATTGTCGTTGACAAGTGGGTTTTCCCATTCTGCTCCAGTTTCCCTAGCCATTGCATTCCATCACAGTTCCGTCTTCACTTCACTTCACTACCATCGGGACGAATGACACGCCATGGTCCTTCCGACGAATCCCTCTTCTGATTGCAGCACCACGGTGGTCGCATCTATGTCTGGCTGCACCATGGCCCACCCATGGCCGAGTCCTGCATTATTCACCGCCATACCGGCCCAGAAGCTGTAGTTATGGTATGGGGTACCGTCGGACTCCAGTCCCGCTCGCGTACAGTCCGCATTGCTGGTACTCTGACCAGCAACCGTTACATCGCGTAGGTGTTGGAGCCTGCTGTTGTCTCCTATCCTCAGGGGCAGCCTGAGTCCCTGTACCAACTGGACAATGCGCGACCGCATGTGGCACACATCGTCCGATGCTTCCTGTATGACAACCACATCATACTGCTTCTTTGTTTTGCGCGTTCACCTGATATATTGTCCATCAAAAACGTGCAATGCATGGTCGGACGACGAATGGCCTGCCAAAGGACACCCACGACCACAATGGATCCACTTCAGGCACGCATCGAAGCAGCATGGGCGAAGCAGCATAGGCGGATATTCACCATACGGACATCCAAATTCTCTTCCTCTCACAATGCCGCATCGTGTAGCAGCGGTTATTGACGCCCGTGGTAAAGCCGCACAGTACTGATATCCAAATTTTCTGTTCATCATACCAAGCTGCAAGAGTAAAAATTACACCTATGTATGATGGGTATTCTGCCCAATATATATGTTTATTATACCTCACGTCCTTGTAGGTCTTGCAATTTTAATGACCAGCAGTGTATTTACTGAAGCAATACACTTTACATTTTAACAATATTAACGACTTTTTCGCAAGCATTTAATCTTGACTTCCAAGCTGTGTGAGGGTGATAAAATGGAGTAGTGTCATTATGTCTGCATTTCGAGTGGGCAGATCTTACGNGCTGTGTGAGGGTGATAAAATGGAGTAGTGTCATTATGTCTGCATTTCGAGTGGGCAGATCTTACGAAAAACACTAATTTGAGCTTTGTATTTGTACTTCATAAGTATTACCATTCTAGTTACTGCAACACGGAAGGCGTAGCTAATAACACATTTATGGGGAGAAAGATTTTTTCTAAAACCAGAGAAATGTTTATATAACCACAAAATTAAACACAAAGTTACGATAAGATATTTCGCAATTTCGGACGTGAAAAATGAGCTGATATCAGGCAAAGGTATCTGATATCTNACAAAGTTACGATAAGATATTTCGCAATTTCGGACGTGAAAAATGAGCTGATATCAGGCAAAGGTATCTGATATCTCGCGTGCACTGTCCTTTGTCGTTTACACGCATGGCTTGCGCTTGGTTTAAAACACCTCTCCTTTCACAACTTGATTATGACGTGTGGTTGCAGATATACGGCCGAATAAAAAACTGACGGCAGGGTTATTAACGATAAAGAATTGCATGTATATGCAACTCGTTGACACGACATAGGATAAATACAACGACACGAGATGTCTAAATTTTCCAGAGTAACAAACTTCACCGGTTGAACAAAGCTTCTTACAAACTCATACTGTGGTTGTTTCACGCCTTACTCGGTGTATTTCTGGAAACTATAGTTGTAATTTATATTTTCTGCTCATTATTCCTCTGCCACACGTAAAATAAAACGTTGCTTTTTCCTATGTGCGAAGACCAAGAGAAAATATTAAATTGTCAAAGAAAAATCTGTTTATATTATACGAGGTATTATAGGTTGTACGGACATATTTAAAATCGGTTTCACTTGTAATTTACTTAAAAACGCACTTTTTACAAGAGACTGAAATATGTCATTAATTTTCGTAATTCTCTGATGACATCACTGTGGATATGCTGATCAGTGGTTACATTAAATATGTTTCCGGAAGGGATATTTTTCAGGGGTTTATTTGAAACGTGCTTAATATAACGCGAATTAGCTATTGCAGTGAAAAATGTTGCTAGTGTAAAGGATACACATTTTTTNTTGAAACGTGCTTAATATAACGCGAATTAGCTATTGCAGTGAAAAATGTTGCTAGTGTAAAGGATACACATTTTTTTCTCCACAAAATTTTTTCAAGCAAATGGGAAGCCTACAATATGTTTTCGTAAGTAGAAAACTGATTATTTTATATGTATTATATTGTTACAAAGGGCGAGCTAACGAAGCTGCTTAAAAGTTGGCCGATTAAATCCCAATTAACCGTGATTTATTGACTATCACGGTAGCTATATTCACACTTTTTGAACAAAACCTTTGAAAAATCACCCCGCATATGACGTGTTTAATTGTTTCCTAAATATGTCATATATCTCACGCATGTCATACTTTTGTTAACATAAAATTATATTATTTTTTAATGAATTAAAATCTTAGTTATACCTACTATATAAATTACAATATTTCATTTATCATTAATATGAATAAAAACAGAGATAAAATAGGTTTGCTGGTGATTCCTAGTAATAAATAGTTCTCATTGAAAATGTTATTAAACTGAGTGCGCACAAATGCGGCGCGTTGTCCCTTCGGTGTAATTTTCTAGACGTAGTTGAGCTTTGTTTCCATGAAGCGGAGGAATATCCTCAAAGTATAACTTAAGCATTATTTTAGAAAAGTCGGAAGTAACGCGTGAATGTACTGTATCAATGGTTAGATACCAGCTAATTTTGCGTGTTCAAGTTGTGCGCTAAAATAGACATTCCTTAAACACACGTACTTTCCTATTACTTTTGTGATTTTGCCACTCGTTTCCTTACACACCATGCAAGGCAATGATCCAGCAGTATAACCGTAGGAAGAGACGGAGCGAACTAATACAACCTAGTACACGGGATGCTGAGCACATCATGACGACACCAGCCAACCAACAACTGACAGCACCTGGGATGACTACAGAACTGTCAAGTTTAGCNCTGAGCACATCATGACGACACCAGCCAACCAACAACTGACAGCACCTGGGATGACTACAGAACTGTCAAGTTTAGCCTAACCAGCAAATTAACTCGCGATATATCCTGGTATCTGCCAATGGTCTAAGCGAAATAAGGTTAAGTTGTTAATATAGTTTATCCGCGGTTTCTTCACACTTTTAAAATTAAACCTTTGAAAACCACCCCACGTAAGACGTACTTGATTGTTTCCTGAATATATCGTGTATCACAAGCGTTCTATACTCGTGTTAACACAAAAATAAATATTTTTTATTAACTTCAACTTTTACTTATATTTTATCAATGATTTTTAATATTTTGCATTTATAATTAATACAGAAACTAAAGAAAATGGATNAACTTTTACTTATATTTTATCAATAATTTTTAATATTTTGCATTTATAATTAATACAGAAACTAAAGAAAATGGATGTGTTGGTAATACCCAGTAAGAAATATTTCAAATGCAAAATATTATTACATTGAGGTGGCATGAATACGGTCTGCTNGTGTTGGTAATACCCAGTAAGAAATATTTCAAATGCAAAATATTATTACATTGAGGTGGCATGAATACGGTCTGCTGTCCCTTTGGCGTAATTTTATAAACTCGGTTAAGTTTTGTTTGCATCAAGCGGAGGAACGTACTGGAAGTATAACTTTAGCAGGGCTTCAGAAAAGTTCGAAGTAACCGTGAATGGACTATACAACACTGTGAGCCAGTACTTTTACTTCCAGGAAACTCAAACGAACAAATGTCAGCCTGAAAAGTCACTTAGCATCTTCTGCAGAGGGACTGAAACTGACAACCCTTTCGTGACGTTTATCCCTTCTTCCTCAGCGCTTTCTTCTCTCATTGGGAAGCGCTCTTCAAAGGACCGGCCGCCAGAAATTGAATTCTCCCTGTCGCGACCTCTACAAACGAAGTTTTCGCATACTGAGAACTAGTCGGCAAGATCAACAAAACTCAAGAGGAACTCTTGCTGTGATCACAGAACAAGTAGTTGTGAGGAAAAACAGACATCTGCGTACCTCACATACAAAAAATATTTAAATATAATTATATAAACACAACATTGGGTTTATATAAAAATACGTTTGGGACTAAACTGGGCAGATACTCATATGATTAAAAGAATATATTGATAATTTTTATACAGTAAAGTTATGTCATCGTTGAGTTATTGTCTTTGTTATTCCTTAAGCAGTTTGGCACTTCTCTACAACAACGGCGTTAGGATATTTCAAAATGTCATCCATTAATTGGTTTCCTATTTTAAACTGTAACAAATGTTCTACTGAAAGTCAGTAATAAACAACTACCCTACAGATAGTAACGTCAGTTGATAGTTTGATCCGTCCACATGAAGAACACAAAACGTAACTTTGGTGTGATGTCAGTTAATCTTTAATACGGTTTAATACCTTCGTAGCGTACGTGACCAGATAAGTTTCAGGTTCGATCTCTGGGTTAAGCATGAATGTATATGCTTATGATTTTTGGCGTACGATTAGAATAAGTTTAGTTTGTGTTAAATCTGAAATGAATTATCATTGAACAAAATGCACAGCGCTTTATAATACTAACAGAATGGTGTTTTAAATCCGACGCGTGATATTATTACACTCTATGTGACAATGTGAGTTAATTTTTTTATTGATGTTTACTTCCTGAACGCAGTTAAAATCATAAATTTTTTTTCCGTTGCAGTACGAACGTTAGGAACGGAAGAGTTAAGGTTATTAGTAACATCCCACATCATACTTGANTTTTTTTTTCCGTTGCAGTACGAACGTTAGGAACGGAAGAGTTAAGGTTATTAGTAACATCCCACATCATACTTGATAGCAGTAAACACCATAAAATGCTAGTTGTTGAAAGGTTTCGTGGGGCGAAGGACTACATTATTACTACATTTAGCGTTCTGAAGAAATAATTAGACACAAACCCACTCAAAACGACCTTATTTTAATTCAAAACACGTAAAGTTAACACGCATATGGCATTCAGAAAATATGATTCTTCCTTTATTTACGAATGACAAACGTTAAAAGTGCTGTACAAAGAATGAACACCATACTACAACAGCAGTGATACCACGTACAGGAAAATCATATACATACTGTTTACAAGTGGCTAGTTACTGAAACTACCGTACACCAACACTTCATATAAAGTTATTTTTCAGATTCACTCACGGCAATGTTTCTGTTGATTTCATTGTCACGTTATTCTGCAGAAAATAAGTAGCTATTACGCTGTTTTTATGGAGATGTCATTTACGCCTGACAGTTCCGCAACACGCCCATCAACACAATGTTTGACGTTATTTATTACTGCTGTAGTTAACCCACCGTTAGTTTGAAAGATCCTGTATGACTACGATACAACCAGTGGCAAACAATTAACACCTGGGATGATGCATACGTGCAGTCACGTCAAGCACTGATATGATAGTTTCCCCAAAATAATGGGCATTCATTATAAATAAACTCTAGTAGTATTTCGAAAGTACACGCGTATTACATCCAGTTTACAACTCTTCATTAACTAGCGGAAGTCAGACGACAACCATTAATATATAAGCCTGTTTATACAGCGAATGTATAAGTAATTTTACGCTCGCTGGAACCGACTCGCTCCAGCAGCGGAGCGATCGTATCATTCGTTATTCGTAACACACGCTTCAGCGCTGCACCAATAACCAACAAACATGGCAGTTAACGGTATAATAGGGTTGCCACCTTTTTTCCATTGTAAAATTCCCTGACATATCCCTGATTTTCATACAAAAATAATTTCTTTCCCCTGACCTTTTTCTAACAATTTTTTCTGTAAGGATTGACGCGTTTGTATTATAAAACACTTTTACACCAAAATACTTATCTGATTTTACAAAATTGCTCGAAACACATAAATTGCATAGAAAACTGCCTAAGCATTTTGTCCACAATCATCAAAACAATTTTATATGATTCTGGCAGCGGTGCACGATTGATGACAGAAGTGCAAAATATAGCATCCAATTCACAGAATTTCCTGACATTCAGCTAACTGGTTTGAAATTCCCTGATTTTCCAGACAGTTTTCAAATTCCCTGGCATTTCCCTGTTTTTCAGACCTGTGGCAATTCTATATAATGAAGAAGAGCGAAGTTCCTCGAACTGTTGAACACACACTTTAATGTTACATGTTTGGGTACCATGCCACAGGTTTTGTAGAACAACAGACTTCAGTGTCTCCTTATTCGAGTATAGCTCACTTTCCGTGTTCGACTTGCTTAGACCGTTTGCCGTTATCCGCGTCCCAAATGTTTACCTCAGAACCATGGCAATCATGAAGTACAATTCCAAATAAGGGGATTTCAATTACGTAATTGAAACAAGCGAAAAACCAAAATAAATAGATTGGTTTCAGGTATTTATAATTGGTGCCTTCATCGCAGACACTATCTCAGTTACATAATTGCAAATAACGATATTCTTCACGTATGAAACTCTTTAAGGTATATACAAAAATGTATTTTTAGGCATCGCAAACTAACTTGTTTTAATTTGGAGCTGTATCAGTAGGTCTATCAGCATAACGATTTGCTTATGTAAGGACCAATAACAATTTGTCTGTGTTTGATGTTATTGACAGAAGCTGTTTATGCGACTGCGAAATGTAGTCCGAACAACGAATGATGTCCTCGAACCACGTGAGGGATGCAGTTTCGTGCTGCGTACGAGAGTGTAAATACGCTTCGTATGCAAAGTCCAACATATGTACCACCATGACTAGGAGGGTTAATGAAGCCCACAGTAGACTAATTTTAAAGCTGCGGGGATGTATAAGAGGCACTTTGATTGTAATGAACGTGACAGGGTTGTTCCGAGCTGTGTATGTTTTTTCTCCAGCGGCACAATGTAAAGGTTGCCGGTGTGCACAGTTGATAGTTAATTTGAAAGGACTCACCACCGGCGCGTGGTGTCCACGCGAGGGCGGCGAGTAGCGAACCGATGCACAGGGCCGCCAGGCGTCCCGACGCACGGGGCGTCTCTCCCTGCCGCATCTTGGGCGCCGCTCTCTCACAGCCTCATCGTCCGTCGTCAGGCTCTACGCCGGGCCACGTGCCGCGGCTTTCATCTTTTAGTTACTCCTGTCCTGAAGGAGCGGCGTTTGATCTGTCCCGTGCAGGGAGTAAGTAGTACACAATCAGCGGGGGGGCCGACCCGACGCACACGCGCGCCCACCGACGCTCGCGGGCGAAGACTTGACCGGT
>NQII01000887.1:343794-355925 GCA_002778355.1 Clitarchus hookeri | reverse complement strand
TCCCTTTTCAGATCAGTTTTGGTTAGCATGGGATGCATCCATTGCCCCAATCACGGCGATATTTGCCCAACCCCAGTAAAGCCGCGAGCATGTTCCCTTGTAGTTAGAAACTTCCCTTAATGTCTAGGCGTATGATGCTCAGCCCTGAGACGCACTTGGCTACCACCTTCCCTACCCAATGTAGGTTTGAAAATAAAATAGCTTCGATGATGTTACGGCACCCAGAAAATATTCCGGCGCCACCATTCCGCCTTCCTGAAGCTTTAACTGCGTTGCAGTTTGTTTGAAATCTTTGTTTTTCTTGGCGAAACTATTAAACGTGCTCCCAGTATTTTTTTACGTACGAGAGGACATCATACCCCAATCAATGACGGGATGGTACTTTAAAGTTACCACACATGCTGTAAATATTATATTGTAGTTCTCCAATAGTGTTAAAAACGGTTTTCTTTTCAAACTGCCGTATTTTAAAACATACTAGCCGGACACGAGCCAAACTAAGATAACAGTCTGTATTAAACTTGACTACAGACTTTTCATCAATAAAATTATAGGATCACTGCTGAAAGTTCCTTTGGTACACGCGCTGTGGTATTGCGTGGCAGTGTAACCCTTATAGTTCATGCGCTTTCCTGCCAAAAAAGAAGTAAAAAACGATGCAGGCAGTCAAGACTCTTAAGGAACAGCTCAAGCAAAAAACTTTTTAATCCCACTGTGCCTCAAGCCTCAAGTCGCAAGCCTCTGTAGTCGTATGTACTCCGTGTCCCTATACTACAATTAATCGTTCAAGTTTCGTCTACCTGAATTTTGTTGCAGAATGTTTTCTCCCAAATATCTGAGGCTCATTTCAAGGAGGTTAAAGTGAGTGAGTGAGTGAAGATATTCGGGGTCTTGAGAGCCGATGAGGGTGAAGTGAGGCGAGTATGGCTCAGCGCAGGAATAAAAGAGAGGGGGAAACGGGAGATCCCCGAGAAAGCCCGCCGACCAGCGGCATCGTCCGTCACGATTCCCATTTGCAAAAATCCGGGAATGGCCTAGCCAGAGATTGAACCTGGTACGCCTTGGTGGGAGGCAAGCAGGCTTACCGCTCAGCCACCGCGGCCCCAAGGAGATTAAATAAATAGGAGTTAAACTGTCGTTATGTTATGTGAATTTTCCAAATTTATTACGAAGGACGTGTTTTGCAAAACCCGTGTTCACCAAGCAGATTTTTAAGTAAAATATTTAGTTTACATGCTCTTAATAATTGTTAAAATTTTTGTCGTTTATAATGAAAGGTAGCATACCTATTACAACATTGTTTAAAAACTGATTTTCTGACCAAAAAAGGCAGCGCACCTTCAACTTCACTGCCTAACAACTTTCTTAGAGGATAAAAACTAAAATCCACTTAACTAACACGTGAGACATACTACGCACGAATGTTCCTCTGGGCAATAATAATGTTTTTATTACTTCTCTGATCCATGCCAGTAGTTAAGACGTGGGGAGAAATACAAAGAACGGTGAGTCAAGATAAAAAATGAAGACAGTGGAAACCTAAGAAGTGCAAATAATAAGTAAAGTTGCAATTATATATAAAAAAGGATAAATGTAATTTGTATGGAGAAACAGTAGAGCAGGTTTTATTATCACAAGTGCAAGCAATATTTTGGTACAAAAACCCCTGAGACGAGACGTTGTAAAGATGAAAAGAACGACAAAGAGTCAGGAGTATATAAACAATCACTATAAAAATTCAAATATTGAGCTTTGTGCCGCACAGTTTTGTACAGAGGCTTTAAACGAAAGGACCTTGCCATTATAGCAAGCTCAACTCAGCTAGCAACTCGGCGCACACTCTGACATCCCTGGGTGGCTGCGCTGGGCTGGCACAGTCCCTTCTTTATATCAGCGTAGCGCCTTAGCTATCGCATGCACAGAGGACCCGTAACTATCAATGGGAAATGATAACAGCAAGCGAGGAGTAGAGATATACTGATTGTGTAGTGTGTCGGGAGGTATCTGGAGAGAAAAGCCACATGGCTGGCAGAACGGAATACTTTGGTGTAGTCCATTCACGGTTTGTTCACACTTTTTGAATTAAACCTTTGAAAAATAACCCCACGTATGGCTTGTTTGGTTGTTTCGTAAGTATGTCATTTATCACAAGCTTTTTTATACTTCTGTTTTTATTAAAGAATCATTATTTCCGTTAAATTCGACTTTCACTTATATTTTATCTGTAAAAATTGTAATGTTTAATTTATAATGTATATGAATTACACAGAAAGAAAACATACGTGTTGGTAATGCCTAGTAAGAAAAAGTTGTCATGCTATATGTTATTAAACTGAGTCCACACGAATACGGTGTGTTGTCCTTTTGGTGTAATTCTCTTGGCTAGTAAAACTTTGTTTGCGTGAGGCGGAGGAATTGTCTGAAAGTAGAACTTTATCAGGGCTTCAGGAAAACTGGAAGTAACAGTGAATATTCTTTAGTTAAAACTTACTCGATGAGATGTATTAACTGTAAGGGTATTGCTCTGATATGCCAGTGTAATGACGCATACGTAATCTTAGAAATATGTGCAAGGAAAGGTGCGAAAAGAATATGGTGAAAGGAGCAGCGTGAGTTTAAAGAATGAAGGGTGTCCAAAGACCTTATCTTTGCCGTAAAACAAATAATGGAGAGAACAGTATGCATTTTGGGGATGATCTAATAATTGCGTTCTTTGATGATGAGACGTCTGACGTGAAGTGACAGTGTGTGGCTAAAATTGAATAGGCTAAAGTGATGTAATCGATAAACAGAATTAAAGAAAGTGTATAACAAAATCAGAAGCATAATGAGAGTTAAATGAGGAATGCCGTAAAGATGTAAACAAGGAGAAAGAGAGTGGTACAAGGCGTTACCTTAGACCTTTCTCTGTCCAAAATAGTGTTGTAGAATATGGTGTTGAAAGTTTAAAGAAAGATAGGAACATGATTATTCTTATGATTTTTACACTCTATTGAGAAAAGGACGATATTATGAGGGCTTGGAGTGAAGAAATAAGTTAATTTTGTACAATACTTAGCACTAGAGGCTGTTGCCTGCTTTAACATCAGTGACAGTTGGGTATAAGAAAAATCATGTAAACGAAATTATCGAATATGTCGTTATTCTCTTTGCTTCTAGAGTGTATCAGTAAAGATTCCTAAAACTTAATTTCAGAATTTTTTTTAATTCGACCCCTTTAAACAACAGAAAGTAACAAACTGTGGCATTCTGATGTCACAGTCATTGCGTTGGCCACAGTAGTCATGAAGTTGTACTTCTGCTCGCTTCTGTTCACGAAGTCTTATCCCCCTTCCCCTTTCGAGGAGTGAAACAACACGTCGAATGTTAGTACGGCTGTGTGGTATGGCGATATATCGATCGCGAAACAATATGTATGCAATATGGTTCAAAAGTGTAGAGCAATATATCGTATATCACGATATTAGCGATATGCAATGTTGGCGATATGCAATGTTCACGATGTGTGATGTTGGCGTTAGAGGTTTTCAATATGGCCTATATATTTGCTATGCCGCTATTTGCAATATCAATACAAGCGATACTTTCAATATAACACCATCGATTTTCAATACCCCCAGGAAGCAATTGCTGGTGTGCTTTTGAGACGGAATTTGAAGAATGTTCCCACCCCTGCTAAGAAGCCACCCGCAAGGCTGCAAGGCCGCTGTGCGCTGATATAAAACCTTCAGTAAGTCGAGTGTTAGCTCAACTTACGCGGAAAGAGTGAGTAAGTGAAGAGATTTAGGCTGCTCTAAACATCGAGGTCTTGAGAGCCGGTGAGGGTGAAGATAGGGGAGTATGGAGCAGACTGGAATGAAGGGGCGGGAGAAACGGGAGATCCCCGAGAGAAAACCCGCAGACAAGCGGCATCGTTCGGCACGATCCCCAATTGCGAAAATTTGGAGTGACTCAGCCGGGAAGGAACACAGTTCGCCTTAGTGGGAGGCAAGCAGGATAACCGATCAGCCACCGCGGCCCCATTTACGCGGAAATATTTTCTTTCTATAGTCCATTCACGGTTACCTCACACTTTTCTGAAGCCCTGCTTAAGTTATAATTTTGGTTACCGATTACGTATCCTTCCGCTACATGTACAATAAACATAAAAAAAGCCACGTGACTTCTACGTTTTAACTGTCAAATACATTCTTTACTGTTTTCAGCTCTTCAAAAATTCTGTCACATTTCAAAAACAAATTCGTGCGAATATTTACAATTTAGGCCTATAACCATATTTATGTACGTTTTGTGACTTTTTAATAACGTCTGTATTAACGACCGATCTTACGGTTATTATTTTACATTATTAACATATTTTTGTACACGACATAGGACATTACACGTAATACACATTAATATTTTGCCGTGACTGTTTTAACCCTGCTACAACTGTGGGGGAAAGAACTGTTCTATTTAATCTCTTATTATTGATATGTGTTGTGTTGTTTCGATAGAAAAGGACGGCCTTAGTTGGAATAAATATTAAAACGAAGGTGCAGCCAGTCTAACAAAACTCGTGTCACTTATTTTTGCACGTAGCAGCGACAAATAGGCGTACCGTAACTTTTATCCCTCTCATATTTATTTGCATAGGTACTTAGTTTTTACTAGGTTTATTTAATTATATATTTTACATTTTCTGGCTGGTTTTAGTATTTTGTTGGGATTGTGGCAAACATTCAAATCACAGAAACGTAAGAACGTTACACAATTGTGTTTCAAGCACCTAGGGCAAAGTTACAAAGTTGTGATAAATAAACATACATGACATTCAAAAAATTAATTTCATAAAAAAAAAAACAGTTCACGGTTGAAACGAATAAATTTTGCAATACCAATATTTGCAACCACACACTTACGCACACTAGCCCAGCGTAACGTAATGGCAATACTACTCTTCCACACACGCAGCGGTCACGACACACGTTACAGTATATTTATTCCTGCCGTGGAAAAACGGATTTATCACAACCATCGTAACTAGCCCTAGGTAGGTTGAAAAAACACAACGTGTACACACTCGATGTGGTACTTCTAAATGTTTTCTCAGGAAGAAAAATTAACACTTTGTTCAGCCACAAGCAACGCGCCATNGTATTTTGTTGGGATTGTGGCAAACATTCAAATCACAGAAACGTAAGAACGTTACACAATTGTGTTTCAAGCACCTCGGGCAAAGTTACAAAGTTGTGATAAATAAACATACATGACATTCAAAAAATTAATTTCATAAAAAAAAAACAGTTCACGGTTGAAACGAATAAATTTCGCAATACCAATATTTGCAACCACACACTTACGCACACTAGCCCAGCGTAACGTAATGGCAATACTACTCTTCCACACACGCAGCGGTCACGACACACGTTACACTATATTTATTCCTGCCGTGGAAAAACGGATCTATCACAACCATCGTAACTTGCCCTAGGTAGGTTTAAAAAACACAACGTGTACAANTAGGTTGAAAAAACACAACGTGTACACACTCGATGTGGTACTTCTAAATGTTTTCTCAGGAAGAAAAATTAACACTTTGTTCAGCCACAAGCAACGCGCCATGTCTGTCGCTAGTCGCCACTTCTGCCAACTTTACATTTGTAACCGTCCTGCCAGCACATCTAGTATTCTATAATAAGAATTCAAACATCAAAATCTCGTTTTAGTTGTAAATTACGAATTCAAAAATCGTTATTGTTGCTATAATAAGTATAAAATACGCTAAAATTTAAATCATGTCTAATTTTCCTGCTACGACTAGTGGTGCGAAATTTCCCGAGAGAGAGAGAGAGAGAGAGAGNGAGAGAGAGAGAGAGAGAGAGAGAGAGAGAGAGAGAGAGAGAGAGAGAGAAAGAGACTGACAATCTCCGCTTCGCCTATTCAAGTTTATTCCTCGGACGAAAAAAAAAACCACCATGTCACCATGGCCTAAGCACCGTAATTTGCGCTGATATTTTAAACTGTAACAATGAAGTATTCCATTAGTGATAACTAAAAATTTGAATATTTCAAAAGCCAACGTATAATTTACAAATAGCATACCAATAATTGGCTAACAGAATATTTTTACTGAGAAGTATTTCTTACTAGCCGTTGCCAACACATCACTGCTCTCTCTGTTTTTAATTCGTATTTAATACGAAATAAATTTATCAAGGTATATAAGATACTAGGTTAAAGTTTCATTCCCCTACCATTTTATGATGGGTGGGTTACTATTCCCATATCGGGCGCCTCCCCAGGTGGCGGATAGGGGAAAGCTCACCAGATATGGTGGGTACCGGGGAAATAAAATACCCGGGGTGGACCAAAAATAGTGTAACGTCTGTTCCCACATTGGGCGGTTACGAAAAGCGTCTGTTCCCATATTGGGCGGCTTTATTTGATCCATCTAGAGATCAGATCCTAGATGTAATATCGAAGAGGACGAATGGCCTCTTCCCAAAAACATACATTCAACCAGCATGATGGGAACTCATGAAGGAATATTGGGCAGCAAGAAAACTCAACCGAAATGGTTCCAAGCGCTCTTAAATAGGGCAAATTCAAATTTAAAAAAAAAAAGTTTCATTCATTCAAGAATACAACACGTTAAAGTTAATCACAGTGTTATATATTTGTGGTATACAAGTCATTTAAAAAAAGTTTTACATGTTTTACATGTACAGGGTGATTTTTCAAAGGTTTTTTTCAAAACACCCGAAGAAACTGAGAATGGACTATAGTCGTTGTATTTGTTTTCTATTGACAAGGAGACAGTTTTTCCTAATTATCTGTCTGTGGTGTTGTAAAAGGTCACGATTTACCGTCACGTGCACAGTAGTATGTGCTAACTCTCTATCGTATTCCAGCCGCGAAATTCACAGGTCCTAAATATCGATGATAACAATAATGGTTTCAAACACGAACTTGGGGAAGTCAATACAATCACAAAGATCGATAAAAGTCGCTGCGGCTCGAATTCGCACAGCGAAAGCCTTCGTCAAGCGATTCCAACCTTGCGGGAGCCATAAAAAAAAAAACCTAGCCCTTAGTGGAGTCTCTGTGGTGCCTGCACTTTAAAATGGGTTTGCGATTAATGCTGAAGAATGAAGACGTGTGCTCATGACTCGTTAAGAACACGGGAAATGCGTTTTGCGGTTTATGATTTATCTAGCAACTGTTAAGTCTAGCCAATCAAAATCGTAGGAGATAAAAGCAGAAATGTAGCCTGAAAAAATGGACAAGAAGATAATTTTCATATATTTAGTTGTTTGTGGTTGCTGCTTGTAGTCGCTTTGAAAAACTCGTGATATCATATAGAAGGAANAATTTTCATATATTTAGTTGTTTGTGGTTGCTGCTTGTAGTCGCTTTGAAAAACTCGTGATATCATATAGAAGGAAAAGGCGATGCCAGCATTGGGCATTTGCGTTGACAAATCTGAAAAGGTTAATTAAAGCGAATTCAATAACCTATTCCAAAGAAATAAAACATGACCATTCAAGTAAAGAGGATACTTACTGTCTCTTGATTAAATTAAGTCATTGTATATTATTTCACGATACGACATAACGGAAATCCAAGATGTAAATACAGTTTCCCGCCAACAACAACTGCCACTGTGCTTTGATATGCTACTTCGTCTCGACTTGTACTTAAGGTATAAAATATAACGATATCTTAAATCAAGCCAAGAACACACAAAACCCATACATGACCCGCACACTGCAATAATAAACTAATACTCTTTAAAACATTGGTTTATTGTAAGCGCACAGCTTAAGGTGTCTGTTAAGTCAATCGTAAGCCTGCCCTTACTGTACCTGATCGTTTCCTAGTTTACACACTGACCACCAAAACTTAGCTCCGCAACTGACTTTAAGCCGTGTATGTAAAGGGCGCCATGAAACTCGCTTGTGAACACATGCTTCACGGTTTATTGGTGCCCATGAGTTTATTGGTTCTTCCTTGGATCACTGAGAGTGTACAGTTGTGAGCAAACGCTTGAGTACTTAGCAACAGTTGATTATCCACTACGGCTAAGTTCTTAGGTGCATATTCTAAGCAACAGTGAGAGTCTCATACAATATTATTGAATTGTCGAATTTTGAAGTAGTAGTTTTCTGTTTGCTTATTTTGTAATTTTTACGCAAAACTTAATGTGACGTACGTGAACGATTGAAACAGCACATAATATCCCACTGAGCTGTAGCTGAAGATCCTGTGACAGAAATAAGTATTGTATACGTAGATTTGAATTTTGATTACGTAACGGCACTTCCTGTGCCAGGAGTTCAACACATTTTCGCTCTCCCGTAGCCATAGATGGTAAAGGAAAAAGAAAGGACGTAACGCATTGGCAGGCTGGCGGGCGATAAATCTAGATCGCTTCTTTTGGGAGTGGCTTCGATTCGAGTCGAACTTCGTGTCGTATGTTTTATTTCTCTCGTTCTTTAGTTTCGTTTCTGTTTGCCCCGCTCGCCGGAGGAGGCGTGGCATCTGGCCGGGCGATCGGCGGGTGTTAGGGTCGCGGGTTAGATTCCCCTCGAGGGCAGGGCGTGATTACCATGTTCTTTTATGCTCCGTTCGGCACAAAGGCACTGTGTTCAACTTAGAGAGTAAGTCGACAGGAGGTCTTGCGACTCAATGCGGAACTCTTTGAACTGTTGAAATTAATCCATGCTGGTAGAGATCCTATCTGAGATCGTCTGATTTCACTTTNAATGCGGAACTCTTTGAACTGTTGAAATTAATCCATGCTGGTAGAGATCCTATCTGAGATCGTCTGATTTCACTTTACAATAACACGGAACTTGTAAAAAGAAAATTATTTAAAGAAACAGATGTTGTCGAGGGCAAGAATATAAGTTAAATTATATACGGCCATTTACATCTCGTAGCTCGAACTACCGTGAATGAAGTAGGCGTGGAAACGACTGGAATAAATTATCTCATATCAATGGCGTAACCAGGAAATTCANAATGCGGAACTCTTTGAACTGTTGAAATTAATCCATGCTGGTAGAGATCCTATCTGAGATCGTCTGATTTCACTTTGCAATAACACCGAACTTGTAAAAAAAAAAATCTTTAAAGAAACGGATGTTGTCGAGGGCAAGAATATAAGTTAAATTATATACGGCCATTTACATCCCGTAGCTCGAACTACCGTGAATGAAGCAGGCGTGGAAACGACTGGAATAAATTATCTCATATCAATGGCGTAACCAGAAAATTCACAAATTGTACGGTGAGGGGAGGGGGGTTACACTGACCGAAGAGAGGGGAGTGACGTCGCACCAACAGCAGCGGTGCTCACATATGTGTTAATTAGGTAAAATTCTAGGAGAAAGATACCGCATAGTGTAATAAATTGCATTATTGTTAACAGCAATTCATTATTTTATCGCAATTAAAGGCTTATAAGTAATGGTATTATTGTTTGTTGTTATTATTATGTCAAGAAGGGGGGGTTTCAAACCCCCAACACCTTTCCCACCCTCGGCTGCAGCCCTTGCCTCGTCTACCAGTATTTAAGTACAATTAATTTTGTTAGTAATATCTACTATCGATCCGAACGTCCTCATGCTTTCTTGTAAATTTTGTGCACGAAATGAACGACAAGTACTGTAAAATGCCAGACTCAGAATTAATTTTTGTGTTCTAGCCCGTACTACTTGTTCGTTTGCCGAATGTTTTCACGTTTGAGTGGCTGCACGAGATTCTATCTAGTCTTGTAGTCTCACAGGACTACAGGATGTGTCTAACGGTTCTCCGGTCGTAAAATAACACAGTAGTCAACTGTTTGGAATATTTTTTTAAACAAAGTAGTAAGTCAAATTTCGCAACCCTTCAGTAACCACTTGCTTTATGGGACTGTTTATTTGATTTCTCTCCGATTTACACTACAAAAGAAAATTTCGAAAAAGCTACTACAAAACTTTAGAGGGACACATAATTTCTACAAAACGTTTCCCCCCCACGATAGACTTGAATATCTTACACACACATCTGTAGCTTTCTTTCAGTTGTTTCCTCTAAACATTGTGAGGAGATATTCGATTTCCTGAATAAACCATTCTGAATATAAATACTCCGATACTGAATNTTTCCTCTAAACATTGTGAGGAGATATTCGATTTCCTGAATAAACCATTCTGAATATAAATACTCCGATACTGAATGGCTGTAATTTCCTGACAGACAAACCAAGACGAGTAAAATTGAAAATAATCAAATGGCGAGAGCGGGTTTCAGTTAAAGTAAAAGAATCCTTCGAATTTTTTTAACGAAACCTGACAGCTTTGAGTGTCACTTTGCTCTGGCATAAATAAATAGCAAATATATTTATTTTTTATTTTTGNTAATTACATGGGGGAACAGGCAAAATTAAAATCCTACTCTTTGATGTGAAAATATAACCTCTTTTCTTAACCTTTGTGTACAATGAATTTTGGATACTAGGCTGATTTTTAACAATTTGTATATTAAGTACCTTACGACGCATAAGTACGAACATAAAATAATTTTGTGTGTTTCTTATTTGTTATATAATCACAGGTTCATGTATAAAACAAGAAAACAACCTAAAGTTTTAGATAAAAACGTCGCATATTCATATTTAGTAAGAAAACAGGCTTTCGTTTTCAAATAAAAACAATCGCAAATTAAATCTCAACAAAAAACCGACTATTTAGTCATCATTATGGCGAAATCATTATTATGGCAAACCGATTTATATACTTGACTAATATTATGATTACATTTTAGCTTTGATGCTAACAAAAGGCTAGCTAAAAATCACAACATAAATTCTAGTACATAAAACAGTTCCACTGTATAATTTATATTACAAAAACACTAACAATAACGTGCTCAAAACAGTAAGGTTATGATCGAGTGTGTTTGTAATAAGAGTTCTGAAATAGATGTTATGTTGGCTGGACGGTAGCATGAGATGTGAACAAGCACTTTTACGATCGGCAATGTCATTCGCGGGACGGCCAATATTGGCGCTGGACGGAAATGCCCAAAATTGTATTATTACAAGGTATCGTAGGTTTTAAATTAACTGGAATGTCATTAAAACAACATAAACATTATAATTTACATTTTAGTTGAGTGTGCAATTCAAGTACGTTTTTTTTTTTACCACGGCTGACAAATTTCCGAAAAAATCATAACATAAAACATGACATGAACACGTTATTATTGCATACATAAATATTTTAATATAAAATGTGCTTTAAAACGAAATGATTCTTATTCAAAAAACTTGTGAAAAATAAAAAAATAACAAACCAACGTAACATTTATTTTCTCCGGGTAACTGCTGTAAATAAAATGGAAATTTTATCTAAGTTATGTTAGTACTGATATTATACACATACTTATTTGGCTACTTCATGAAGTAAAGCTTGGCTCAAATAAGTAACACTTATATAAGACCTACTTCGTCAAGNCATACTTATTTGGCTACTTCATGAAGTAAAGCTTGGCTCAAATAAGTAACACTTATATAAGACCTACTTCGTCAAGAAACTGTTCATGAATTCATTGCTCAAACAAATAATGCTTAGCGAATAAGTATTAACTTCATGAAGTATTTATTACTTATTAGCCAAACAAGCCTACGACTTTGAATCTCAGCCTTAGCAACTTAATTTTGTTTCAACACTCATTTAGGAATATAATAATCATGTGCACATAATAAATAAAGTGGTTTTATATATCATTGTGAATGTCTTTAATTTCACTAGTTGGTGCATGAAGTCAGTGTAAAATTACACATTGACCTCAATTCCAGAACTCTTTTAAACCCAGCCTATATAGGATGTTGACTGTAAACCGAGCACTTTTTGAAATCCTTGTTTAAGATCTACTTGTATGCACAGTGCGTATTCTTACACTATATGTAAAATTAACACTGCCATGCGCCTGATCACTTCTTTCGTGCAGGAACCACGGTGGTGTAGTGGTTAGACTACTCGCCTCCCACTTTGGTGAACCAGGCTCGATTCCTGGGAGCGTCGCTCCTGAATTTTCGCATATGGGAATTGTGCCAGACGATGCTGCTGGTCAGTGGGTTTTTTCAGGATCTCCCACCC